>ML820811.1:61058-72810 GCA_009831015.1 Picea engelmannii
TATTCTGAGTCACTAGTAGCCTTCTTGAGATTGAAAAAGTTCTGACATAATCATAAATGGCCTGGTTTCGATCAGGTCGTAAAGCCATGTGCCTATTCACACAACTAAAACTTTATATTTGTTTTATTAATATTTTTTTTAGGTTTTCGAGCAAGTAGTAGCAGTGATTCCACCTGGTTTACATGCATGTGTGGTTGCTCCAGATGGTCTCCATGCATTACTCATCTATGTTCGATATTTCGATAGCTACTACCTCGTCCCCAAAATGCAATTGAGCTAGAAGCAGGGCAAAGGTAGGAGGAGCATGAACAGAACGAAACGAGTATCTCTACAGGTATAAGCACTATATTCCAGGGGGTAGGTTAAGATCCTATAGTTCGAGATCGAGATGCCGATACGGATCTAGTTATAGGAGATGACCCATAACCACCAATGACAGAGGTAGCTCTGGAAGCAGTTCTCTCAGGTAATAAATTATTCCATAATACAAAGTGCCCAGGTGCTTTATATATTGACTGCAAGTGGTGTTCTATGTTTGGTTGGTTACTTGTTGTCTTGGTGTCGGACTCGATGCTTGCTTAGTGTCGGTCTCGGTGATGGCTGGCTTAGTGACTAGATATCGGCTGAAATGAGTAAAGAGTGTCTGGTGAAAGGCTTGCTTAACCCATCGAACCGAGTCAAATTGTTCATACCCATACCAACACAGACGCAGATCCCGATACCCTAGTCACATATCCTATTGATTCAGAGGTATATGTTGTTTGGGTGGAACTGGTGTTCGAGTTGTTATTATATATAGGAGGACAAGTAAAACAAGCACAGTCCTCAATAAGTAACCCTTTATATTATTTAATCGCCCTACTTTTATAATAAGCGATTTCATGTAGAAGCATCGATCGGCATTCAAGCACCTACCTTTTGATCAATAGCTAGTTGTCCATATCTTGAGGTTGACGAGCCTTCATATGATAATTACGGGGTGGCTCGCGACCTTTATGTCCCTATCCTCCCGTTGCCTGAGGACCGGTTATCTTACACCACTTTCAGTCACCTCTGAAAGAAGATCATCCATCCATCTTCCTTCCCCTCCTTCGTCGGGAAAGCTATTTCATTCTTTGGTTATAAAAGAATTTGTTTCACTTCATGTTTCTTTATCCCTCCCGCAGCATCCGAGCAAGATCGAGAGGCACCCAGGGCCTCAGCTGCTTTCTTGTCTGCGGTTATGGCATGGTATGGTGTGCCAGGAGCTTATATGGTTGGAGCTATGCTGACAGTAGGAGCCATTTCTAGTGTGTTAGCGGTGTTTTTCGTCCCCTACGCGCTAGTTGTGGTTTATGTGGTTGGTTTCGTTGATGTACGTGCTTGTCGGGACTTCGGGCGGAGCTGAATTGGTCTTACTCTAAATATATAGGTCTTCATGCCTGGTTATTCGCCTGTTGATTCCTTTGTCTGTATTGGTTCCGTACTCCGCTTCTTTGTGCGTAGCTATGTAGCGAAAAATGTTGCAACATGCACTGAAAAGCTCTTGAAGAGGCGCATCGAAGCAAAGTCTAAACCAAATGGAGAACCAGGGTCCAGCATCTGAACCAAATGGAGAACCAAGGTCCAGCCTCTCTTCACCAGGGTCCAGGCACACTTCCAACTCTCCTTCAAGTGCTTAAAAATCTGTATGCTTATTCACTTGTCGTCCCCCATTGATGGACACGAATTTTGCATGGACTCCATCTGTCGTTGTCGACAAGCAACAAATGGCTATGCAAGCAAAGATGATGCTATAATATGTAATAATCATACGCTAACCCAAAACATTAAATATTAATAGAATTAATGCTAATGTCAAGTCTAGCATTAATCAACCTCATTGTTATTCAGTGTAGATACTATAAATATATCATCACTTTGCCAAAGTTTATTTTGTAAAAATTGTAGTTTGCCTCGATCTAAGGCCAAATAAGACCTCCAACTTCAAAAATAAGACCTCCAACTTCAAACATTAACTAAAATATCAAATATGAACATGAAATTTGTATAAGTTTAAAAAAACTTTGGTTAAAACAACATAAACTTTTTTATTTGCGTGAAAGTTTAATACAAAAGCTGTGAATCGATTACTAAAGTTTAATACAAAAGCTGTGAATCGATTACTATAGTCCCTAATAAAGTTGCCTCAAGGGCAGGGACTAATAAAATCCTTTTGCATTAGAGATGGCAAGAGTTCGAGAATATGAAAAGATAAAACATTATCTAACTCTTATTTTGAGAAGATCACTAGACTCTTAACCTTTGAACATCGTTTTACTCAACAATTCTTTTTGGGTTGATATATCACAATGATTTATGAAAGAAAGTCAAAGTTAAACATGCCTTAGGCTCTCGAGCCAAAATATAAATCCTTTTAATAATTCTAAAGGGGAAATCACATTTTATCCCCATGTAGATAGACTTTATAGATTGTGAAAAAAATTATGATTACTACAAAAATTTATGATTGTTCAACATACTTAACCAAAATTATGACAAAGGTCAAATTTCTCACTTTTAAAAACTCAAAAAATAAAGAAGGATTTATAGAATCATGCATTGGGAGTGACACTTTTTATCAAAGGAGAAACTATGTGATTTAGTGTGGTGGAAGGAATTAATTTGAATGTAAATGTTTTTCTTTAATGAATAATTCACATGTTGAGGTTTTAACAAGAAAATATAAGTGAATATGTTACAAATTGGCTAGTCCCTACCAAAACTAAAAATTAAGAAAGTAAATAAAATCTAAATTGAATATAGAAATTGAGAAATAGTTAATTGGGTTTGGTTATAGAAGTTGTGAGAAGCATTGTTATCCTCTTCATCTAGGACTAATTCTTGCAATGACACGTCGAGCTCTTAATAAGTATATTGTTGTATTGGTCTTAAACCTTGAAGAACATGGTTTACTTTGGATATCATTTTCGAAATGAAGAATAATGCCTAGTGTTTTAAGAAGAAAAAATAAATGAAAAATCATAAAATCATAAAAAAAAATTATAAAATTTGTTACATTAATAAATAATTGTCCTCATAACCCCGGATGGGGTGTCACAAGGGATATCGTGGCAAGTGGCGGTTGAGGGTACTGGGCGCCGTGGTATGGACACGCATGCCAGGCATGTGCAATGGCCAGTCACCCCACCAGGTATTTAATCGCATAAATTTTGATATGAAGGGCATTTACGCAGGAGTCCTTTCGCTGCACGTTCAAATGTGTTGGGCTATAATGGCGACGGTTATGTTATTCGGGCTCATTCCGCCGAAGCTAGGCAGTCACCCTGCTTATCTCCTCTGGTGCAAGCAAGAGCCCCCCCCCCGTTACTCTTTGACCTTCGCTCCCTTTGCACTTCCTATCGACTGCTCCATGTCGAGGCCACGAGGCAAACCACGGCGAGGAGCGTCGTGGAAGCCTCGACGACCTTCGCTCTCTCCACCAAACACTTCCTCCGACGATTCTCAGCCCAGCCTTCAAACAGTTTCATCCCCTGTAAATCTGCAGCCTCCGCACTTTGGCTCCATGGCCATTATCCCAAATACTTCAATTACTCTGCATTGGCTTCTCCCCAACCCCGGACCATCCCAACCTCCCGCCAGCAACTTGGGCCATGGCCAAGCCTCTCAGAGTCAATCCAGTCCGCCAGCAACAGGTAGCCCAGCTCCCTTTGACAAAGCACAACTCAGGGACAACTTAGCCACTCTGTACACCCTGGTATTTGAGCTGAGGCAGGAGGTTGCAGACTTGCACTTTCGGGTGGAGGTCACGGAGATTAAGGTGGCCGACTGTCTCCAAATTCTGGCATCCTTGCGCGATGCCTTGTCTCCAAATTCTGACGTAGAAGCCGAAGATGAAGACCCCAGAGTCGAGGGCGATGGCGTCCTGCATCCTGAGACGAGCACACCAGGCAAGCGCAAGGAGGAGGAGATGCAGGAGGACAGTGCCACTGCAGTTGAGTGCACTCAGGAGCAAGACGAGCCTGGGTACTATGAGCATGGACCCGCGGATCCTCCAGCCACTTGGCCGACCTACAAGCTAGGTGTCTAGGCTTACTTTGCTTAGTGTCCAGGTGTCTAAATGTCTAGGTCCAATAGGAATGCTACAGACAAGTTATGTTCTCTTTATTTTGCTTATGACTTAATAGCCCAACTTTAACGGGCCGGGTGAACTGGTTTCCTCCGTGATGGGGCAGTCCAGTAACTGCGGCCTGTATGACTTGGCAATGTTAAACTGGTTTTTTTGGAAGCTTCTAATATAGTAATACTTTTATTTACAAAAAAAAAATAATTGTCCTCATAAAACATTAAAATAAAAATATATAGAATTCATCACAACAAAATCAAAATCAAGACATTGCATTACATGAAAAGCGATAGAAGAAATCGTTTTTTTTTTAAAACAAGAGTTAACAATCAAGACATTGCATTACATGAAAAGTGATAGAAATCGTTTTTTTTTTAAAACAAGAGTTAACAATGGCATGTGAATGTTGTTACATGACACCTTTTTTAAATTCCATATCAAACGTTTTTTAAAATGGTTAAACGAAAATACCACAATAGTGGGAATCGAACCTGGGCCCTTTCTCCTATCTGCAAAAAGGAAATTAAATCGTTACAGAGACGACGAGGTTCTGCGCCAGAGGAATTTTCGAAGAAAGGAAATTAAATCGTTACAGATACGACGACGAGGTTCTGGGCCAGAGCAAATAAACTGGTTAAACAATATCGCCGACCACAGTGGGAGTCGAACCCACGACCTTTTGATCCGAAGTCAAACGCGCTAATCCACTGCGCTATGCGGTCTGTCACATTAAAGAGAATGTCACGAAAGCTCATTAAGAGTTAGAGATATTATTTTTTACCCACTTGCGTAAGTGTGTGAAATATCTAGCTTCAATCCAGTCACAAAAAATCATTAATAGTTATAGATATTATTTTTTACACACGTGCGTAATTGCGTGAAATGTCTAGTTTCAACCAGTCTCCACTAAACTCATGCAAGTTATTTAACCCTATGTTGATTTGATTTGTTCCATAAACTAGATTTTTTAAATATTAACATGTATAATGTAATTAAGGATGGAATTTAATGGCAAATTGTTTATTACTATTGCGAAAGCATTGAACATTCATTACATGTTTTGGGGATTCCAAAGTAATAATTGAATGGCTAAATCGTCAAGGAAAACTTCAGGTCAGCAATATCGAAAGTTGAAAATAAAGATTAATGGACCTGATTATCACCTTCAAAGGTACTAGTTTTCGTTCAGAGAGTCCAACAGTGAAGCGGACTTCTTGTCTTTAACAAAGGCCAAAGGAAGAATTACTTACTTTTCTTGGGACTGAGCGATGGCTGGTCCTCAATCCCATATGGACATTTTCTAATTTTCAAAGTTTCTCTTTTTTTGGAATGCGACATTTTGTTATCTGTCGCATGATCTCCTTTGATAGTTTTCTAGCTCCTTAGTGTTGATCACTAGCTTATTTTTCAGAGATGAGCAAGACGCTACTGACCTGCGTTTTCTTTAGTTCCTTCAGTGTTCCAGATATCCTCCTTCAAGATCTATGTAATCAGCTCTTCTGTCAAATTTTTTGTGTGACATTGATTTGAAAATAGTTTTCAGCCTTCTTAGATCAAGGTTACAAGGTTATTAATGATGTAATTAAAATTATTCTCTAATATAATTTTGGACAAATTTTCTTATGAAAAAACATTTATACTTTTATAATACTATAAAACTTTTTGAGAAATTATCAAAAAAAAAAAAATCTTAAATTTATTAAAACATGTATTAGTTGTTAGGATTTGAAATTGGCACCTTTTAATTAATTTTTTAAAAAACTATTTTATAAAGCGAGTAAGAGGGATGGTCGATTTGGTTCCATCCACATAAGCAAAGGTGAGAATTTCAAATCAGAACAACTTTTGACAAATTTAAAGAAGAATGTTGATAGTTTCTCAAAAAGTTTTATAGTATTGAAAAATTATACTTGATAATAAACAATTTGCCTATCGAATTATAGGCTTATTTACATTATACATGTTTATATTTTGAAATTTTAGTTTGTACAACAAATCAAGTCAAGGTAGGGTTAAATAACTTGCATGAATTTAATGGAGAATCGACTGAAAGTAGTTTTTGAAAAAATTATTATATTTTTTTATTTTAAAATGTGTTAAAATTAATTTAACACACTTAAAAATTTAACATACTTAAAATTTGTAAAAACGTTTTAACATCCAATTTATCTCAAAATTAATTTAATCAAAACTTATAATATTACAATCGATAATAATAATTTAAAAATTTCAAGTTATTTATTGAAAATATTCAACACAAAGATATCTAAGGAGTGTCCCATTTTGGATAATTTTAAATATAGTATTTTAATAACTAATACAAAACCAACCAATAATCTAACTACCGAAAACAATTTAATCCATATTTTTAAAAGATAATATAAACTAAAAACAGTAAATATATATTTTTAAAAGATGTAATTTATAACATAATATAAACTAGAAACAGTAAATATATATTGTTTTGATGAATAGTTATTGTTTTGATCAATATAGTTCTAAAATATTGGATATAATGCAGCTACTATTAATATTAATAGTTTTTATATTCAATTATATAATTATTTTTATAATAATAATATTATAATAGTAGATTTTAAAATTATTTTTATAATAATTTTTATATTCAATTATAGAATAATTTTATTAAACTTTTAAAATATTTCATTTTATTTTTTATATTTTAAATATTTTATTTTATTATAAACAAATATGTTTTATGTTTTTTCTAATATTAGAGTGCATAGTAAACTTGCTTTCTTTCAATATTTGATACATCAATCACTTCATGATACACAATTTATCTATCAAATTCCCTTCAAATTATTAAGGTAATATTTATCTCTTAAATTACAGTTAAACAATATTTTTTACTCATAATAATGAACACATTTTGATGGGTTTATTATATCATTTCAAGTTGCAATGATATTTCATGCATATATTAAATATATAAAATATTGAGAATTATCATTATTTTACCATTTATAATGAACACATTTTGATGGGTTTATTATATCATTTTAAGTTGCACTGATATTTCATGCATATATTAAATTTATAAAATATTGAGAATTATTATTATTTTACCATTTGTGAAATGATTATAATTTTGAGATATAAATTTGAAAAGTATATAAAAAAAATTAGATAATTAAGTTGTGGGTGATGGGGAGTGAAGGTATACATTCATGTGCACAAATACATATCTTCACACCACTTTCCTAAAAGTGAAGGTGAGCATTCATGTAATGTCCCGAGCCACCAACAGACTGGGTAACGCTACCACGTGGAAATACATACATACATAGATATATCTAACATGCATGTTAATGAATGCAAAACATTTAATTACAATAAACACAGAGTTACTACTACCATAGAGTTTCAAATGTAATAAACAGTAATTCATATACGTAACGGGATACATGATAACATTTAAGCATCACAGACATGCATAACATAAAAATTAAGCACATTAATAATACTTATCTTTTCAAGTGGAGTAACACCACAAACTACATGTAGACCTTCCACAAACCTCCTAGACTTAGACCACGTTGCTCATCATGCTCAACAGTGGGTCACCCCCGAGCTGGGACCAACCTCCACCCAGGGCAAGGGAATCCTAGACTAGGCTGAGGTTACAGGAAAACTGCACAGTGCAACTGGAAGGATTCTCCCCAGGAGCCTTCTTACACCCACTACTCACAGACTCTCATTCCCCACATCCATGTTCCACCCAAGAGTATACACCTTCACTGTCACCTAGTCCATCGGTTGCTTCACCTCCCTCTCAGGTTCTCGGCAACGGGCCAAATTAGGAATTCTCAGAGCTCTATAGCTGGTGTTGGACTCTCTCTGGGAGAAAACCACTTCCCAACAAACTCTCTCACCTGGAGAGAGTTGCTCATAGGTCTGACAACCTGCCTCTTCCACCATGGGCCTGACAACCCTCTTCTTCAGCCACTTTCAACTCAATTCCAACACAGTGAGGGCAACAACAAGGCTCAGTAGGGAACATACGATGACAGCAAGCCACACTCAGTCCAGGAGCTGCATGGCCACAACAACCAACTGGAAAACGGGTATGGACACCCAAAACAATAACAATCAGATGTTAAGACTCAGCATGCTCAAGCGACTACCCAGGTGCGTCGGGTTCCATAGAAGACACAGGACGACCCATGGATTATGGGTTTCAGAGATGCATGAGGGTACGTCGGGGTTGATGATGGAGGTTTCCGGTTCAGATGGAGGATGGGAAAATGGCAGCACAAACAACCTTCCCGTGAGGGTTTCCTTCATTGTGCACGGCTATGCACATGTAGACACAGAGGCAAACGATTCAGACGCCCCAGATACTAGCGAACTTAGGCGGAGGATGACAGAATGCAGGAGCGAACCCCCAACATGGTTGACTTCTGCAGTTTTAACTACATGCACCCAGGTTGACACTTGTCTTCCTGGAGCTGCATGTGTTTCCTTTTGCACACGTTGCCTCTCCCACGACTTAGGATAAAAACATGTATTTTACACAGCTTTGGAATACTAATCAATTATTATTCTCAAGGACTTAAGCCCCTAAGCTTAGCCCCTCTTTCCAACCTTTCAATCCCCTTTCCCTTACCCACCTTGTGGAATCTTAGTCCCCCATCACTCTTTCTTCATGGTCGATCTGCACGTAGCGATGTTTATATTTTTATTAATGATTTTCATATTTACATATACAAAGTCAAGCTCATTGGCCTTGGCATCTCGCTCACCAGCCTAATAAACACATAAGTCTTTAAGCTTATAACCACTCGCCTCACCAACCTATAAACAAAATTACAATTTAGCAAGGGCTCGGCCTTGGGGTATTACAATCCTCTCCCCTTATTTTTGCATTGTCCTCAGTGCAACTCTTTACACAGCATCAGCAAGATTTCCAAAATATTCAAAAAGATGTGGGTACTCTTCCCACATAAAATCTTCATGCTCCCATGTTGCGTCATCAGGATCATACCAAGTCCACTGGACCTTTACAAGCCCTATGGCTCGATTCCAGAGTTATTTTCTCTTCCAATCAAATATGCGCACAGGATGCACTTGCAAGACGCCTTCTTGCTCCACCTGAATCACATTCCAATCGATTACATGATTAGCATCAGGTATATATTTCTTAAGTAATGAAATATGAAACACATTATGTACATTCATGGATGCAGGCAATGCAATCATATATGCAACTAGTCCAATCCTTTCTAGGATTTCAAATGGTCCACAAAATCTGGCTACCAACTTTGAACAGTTTCCCAGCTTCAGGGAACTTTTGTTGGCTTTCACTTTCAGAAAAACATGATCACCCACTTTAAACTCTCGGTGGGTTCTGTTCTTATCAGCATAACTCTTCTTCCTATCTTGGGCATCCTTTAAATTATTCTTAATTTTTAGCATTTTCTCTTCCATTTCCTTGAGCAACTCTGGCCCAACCACTTCTCTATCAGCTGGATTATCCCAACTTACTAGAGTATTGCACTTTCTACCATAAAGTGCTTCAAATGGGCTCATCTTCAACGATGATTGATACCCATTGTTGTAGGTGAATTCTACCAAGTGTAGGTAGTCTTCCCATTTATATGGTTTGTCCATCACATACATCCTTAACATATCTTCTATCACTTGGTTCACCCGCTCTATCTTCCCATCAGACTCAGGATGATAGGTTGTGCTGAAGTTCAGATTTGTTCTGAACCCCATAAATAACCCCTTCCAGAACTTTGAGGTAAATTTTGGGTCTCGGTTAGACACAATAGTCTTGGGAATACTGTCCAATCGTGCCATTTCCCTCATAAAAATATCAGTAAGGTTAGTTTCCATGTTAGTAGTCTTTAGTGGAATAAAATGGGCAGATTTCGTAAGCTTGTCCACCACCATCATGATTGAATCAAGTTGTTTTCCAGTTCTGGGCAATCCTGTGATGAAATCCATTGTCACCACTTCCCACATCCACTCAGGAATGGGTAAAGGTTGTAGCAACCCTGCTGGGTTGTAGCAACTCTAGTTCTTCACATTTTGGGCATGAAAATAATGATATAGAGGTTGGTATGGATGATTTCTTCAGGGATATCCAAGCCATAGAGGGAATGTTGTTACCTTCATTATAGAAAAATGAACAAGGGGATGGTGTTGATATCATCAATACCTTCTTCGAAAACCAAAAATATGCTTCCACCACCACTCTCTTTGGATAGGGGTCAAGGTATAGCCAAATATCACTACAAGGAGAACACCTTCTAGTGAGGTTTTGTGAAAGTTGTGTGAAAGTGAAAGGATCTAAATACACAAGTTGATCAGTTCAGGTCTCACCTTTATGGCTTAGCATCAATGCATATTGATGAATCAGATAAAAGGATCTAGGGGGACAGAGGGTACTCGGTAAGTCAAGTTTATGAGACCTTCCTTTTATAATCCACTCTGCATAGAAAATCTTCCCTCTGGACCAATATTTGGAATCTAGACAATCTCCCAAAAATCAACTTTTTTGCATGGTTACTAGTAAAGATACTAACAAGAAAATATCTATGTGAAAGGGGATATAAAGTCTATAAAGATGTGCTTTATGTAAATAAATAGTGAAACAATTAAGCATTTGTTTCTAGAATATTTGATATCCCGGGATATTTTGTATACTTTATTCCAGGGTATGCCCTCACGACTTCAATGGATTGATTAAATCTTGGCCTTATTGGGGAGATGGCATCACTAATAAAAATGGTCCTTTAGGAATAAATCTATTTTCGGAAGATTATGGGTGGCACTACCTAATTTCATTTTTTGGAAAATATGTCTAGCTCGAAATAAGAGCGTTTTCAAGGAAGAAGAGATACATATTGACAAAGTATTAGATCAGATAAAATCACAAGCTTCGAAATACCTCAATTCTCACATATTACGCATAAGATCCCCCCCAAAATTTGGATTGTCTAGAATATGGATGATTTGATCCTTTAATCCTAAAATACCAAATCCATTCAATCCCCTCATCAAAATCATGTTGGAAACTTCATATCTCCATAGCATAATTTCATAATTGGATACTCTCTCAGAATTGTTATACTCTTTGTTTTGATGGAGAATCTAAAGGAAATCTTGGTGTAGCAAGAGAGGGAGGGATTATTTATGACCCCAGAGGAAATATTGAAATAATTTACGCATGGAATCTTGGACTGGATACAAATAACCAAGCAGAAGAATATGCATTATACAAAGGGATCCAAATTCTAAGAGATACTCAAGTCCAAAGAGCCATATTAATTGGGTACTCAATTAACATTATCTGTAGCTTGGTAAAAGGATCATATCACAAGGACACAGTTCTGTCAACTATTCAAAAAAATCCATTTATTTCCCTCAGATATCTCGGATCTCTCTTATTTTCATGTGTTAATGGAGAATAATAACATAGTTGATCAACAAGATAATTTGGCAATACATTTTAAAAGAGGAGAAATTAGGGTCAATGGGAATTTTTCCCACGACCCAAATCCATGATTAATGTTCTCACAAGGAAACGACATGCTTGCTAACCAAGTGTCATGCACAAAAAGGAAGCAACACAAGAATAAGGAAGTGGTCGTCTTTGGAACTTGCTCAAAGTTATCT
>ML820812.1:0-12765 GCA_009831015.1 Picea engelmannii
GGAGAAAAGTTTTGAGCGACCCTTTTTCAAGAATAAATCTCAAGCAAATCAACAAGGATAATCAACCCAAAATGGACACAAGACAATAGATTCTTTTGGGAAAATGCCAAGGAAACAACCTGTACAATGTTGGGGATGTGAGGGGAATCACTTATATAGGGACTTCCCTCACAAAGGAGAAACAATAAGAACTATCCACAACATTCAGGAGTATGAAATTATAGTGGAATATATGGGAGGAATCATGCCAAGGATTTATGCATCCTTGGACAAAAAGCAAGCAGAGTATCAATCCCCCATGATTGAAGTGGAAGGTAAGATTGACAACCATCCCATAACAATTTTAATTGATTCTTGAGCTATCCATAGTTGCATAAACTCTAACATTGTTGAAATATTTCACTTGCAAAGGAGTAAGCATAAGAAATCTTGGTTAGTTCAGTTAGCCATAGGGGCTAAGAGAAAGATCAATGAGTGGGTTAAAGATTGTCTGATATACATGAATGGAATCAGGACAAAGGTAGATGTAAAATACATACCATTGGGTTCATGTGATTGTCTAATTAGCATGGATTGGTTGGAAAAAAATTGTGTTGTCCTAGATTGATACAACAAGACTATAACTTGTCTTTATGAGGAAGGGAAGAAAGGAAAGATTCAAGGCATTCCAAGAGATGTAACTATTAGAGAAATTTCATCCATGTAGCTAAAAAATAGTTTCAGGAAAGGATGTCATACTTTTGCAGCCCACATGGAAGAGGCAATTAGAGATAAAGTGGCAAGTCTTGAAGACCGTCTAGTCTTAAAATATATTTAAGATGTTTTTAAGGAGATCCTAAGATTTCCATTGAAGAGGGGCATCAATTTCTCTATTGATTTGGTGCCAGGAGTTACTCCAGTGTCCAAAACACCTTACATAATGGACACACTATAATTGAAAGCGTTCCATATGTAGCTAGAGAAGCTTCTGAAGAAGGGTTATATATGCCCAAGTGTATCACCTTGGGGAGACTCAGTTCTCTTTTGATAACAAAGAGTGACTCCCCCTGAAAGTGTACCTTATCTGACATAATATGCTTGAATCTCTCTCTTTCTCTCCCTTTGACATCATGGGAAAAAGTATAACTCCCCTTGTTGATATGTCTCCCCCTGTCTCCATGCTACTCATCTTCCTTTCTGTATCTCTTTCTTTGATGATTTATCTTCCCTTGATTTCTATGCAAGATGTAGAATAATATGAGACTTCATGTATATGTTTCCTTTCTTCTCTTCCAGTGCTACTTATTGTCCATTGGTGCTTCCTCTTGTAACTCTATGAAATATATAAAAATTATTCAAAATTTATTGACTTCAAATATTCATGACCTATTATGTTCACTGTTTAGATATTAATGACCATATTGTTAAAAACTGTCCCTCTAATGATATAGCTTCTGCTCAAGGTTTCTCTTTCCATGTTCTACTATTCCTTTCACTGCTTGTCTTCTTGAGACTAACTGATTCCACTTGTCCACTGATTCTATTTATTCCAACTGTAAAAATGATCAGTCATATATCTGTCTAGACCTTCCAATGATCTCATAAAACTATCTTTGTACATATGTCATAAGTTGTCGATAACTATGCTACTCAACTTTCCACAATATTGACCCATCTGTCATTGTATTATTATGAAGGCTTCTTTTCTATAATTGATCATCACATATTTATGTTTCTCTGACTTAATCAATTATGTCCACTGATCTATAATACATATGTAATGAATATATCCCTTCTTGGAAATTGTGTAAATGATATTCCTTTGATATCTACATGGGGACACTGTTTCTCAATCGATCAATCTGCCATTTTGTTCTTCTGTTATCCGACTGCTCTGAATCTGTCTTTGCAAACAATTCAAACTACTCAATGGATGGTTCTCTAATCTATAGTAGCTACTACACTGACTCCCCCTGTTCAATATTCATATTTACTGGGAGTCTCCAAGCCGGATGGCTCAGAACAATGGAGGAATACACCCTAATGCGAAGTAATATTCCTCTTCATTTGTATACTCATCATCTCTCAGAACTATGACTTCTTCATTTTTTCCCATGGATTCATTATGATCTTACACTACATTTCCTGAGAGTAAAATTTCTTGTGCCTGTTCTTTATTCACCTTCTCTTCTTTCCTTTTTCGCACTACTACAGATTCTGTGATCTCTGGGACTTGGTATTGATTCACTTGTTCTTCTTGTTTTTCATTTCTTCCCCAAACCTTCCTGTATCTGATATCTTCCCTTTTTCTTATAGATTTGTCCTGATCTTGAACTATTTCCAATCCTGAGAATATCACTTCTGGGTTTCCTTCATTCATTTATTCTCCCTTTATATGTTCTTGTTTTCTTTTCCAAACCTTCTTATATATGATATCAATGTTCCTTTTCATAGAATTATCCATCATGCTTCTACAATTCTGAGCTATGTGACCATAATTGTGGCATTTGTAACATTCAATGTTGTGGGGAGCCACATAAGCATTTTTTTCTTGAACATTTCTTTCATAAGCCCTGCAATCTATAACTTTATGTCCAAAGTTAGTACAATTAAAACAATGAAAATGAAATAAAATTACATACCCGAGGGTGAATGATCTTCTTTTTGGTGTAGTCCTTCTGAATTTATTCCTTGGCTGATCACAATATTCTCTTCTGTTGATCTCTTCATTATGATTGAAGCGTTTTTGCTGCTTGAATGTGGAAGGTCATGTTGAAGATGTATCTCTATGATACTCATTCCTCTTTGATTCTTGTTGACCATGATTCCTTCCTTTGAGTACTTCTGCATAAATCTTATCATTCTCTTCATTCTTCCTTTTTGGTAACCTGTAGCCTTTCTCTTCAAATTTCTTTGTTGATGATGTGGAGCTTTCTTTCTCTTCAACATTCTTGCTGAGATTGACAACTTTAACTCTTAATGTGACAAATTATTCTTCAAGCTTATCACAGTGTTCTTCTTTATTCATCATATGGATCTTCATGCCTTCTTTCTTTCTCTTGGCTTCTTCAAGTTGGGTCTTCAAAGTGATGATTTTCTTTTCAAGTATTGTTTATTCTTGACTAAATTCTGCTTCAAGTTTGTTTAAGTCCTCTAATATTTCCTTCAGATGATCTGTCCAAATTTTCTCTCTATTCTCTGCTTCCTTTCTTTGTGCTACTATTTCTTCTTCCAAACATTGTTTCTCTTCCATCTGACTTTTGTATGTTTCTTCAATCCTTCTGGATTCTTCCAACTAAGATTTTAGATTCAAGATGACCTGTTGGGATTCTTTGGAACTTTCTTGAGAATTCTTTGACTAATTGTTCCTCAAGAGACTTTTTTTCTTCATTTCTTTCATCAATTCATATAAGGCACTGATTAAATCTGCTTCAAGATCTACTATGCCTTCTTCACAATATTCTTCTTCTGAATCTATCTAACATGATGGGAATATTTATTCTTGTTCTTTACTTGCATCTTATTTGTTCTGATCAATATACTTTGGCCCTGTGATAGGATGAGATTTCTTTGAATAGATATTTTGTATCCTTTCCCAAAGTTCTTTGGTTGATGAACATTTTCCCACTTTCTCTTTTACTGAATCATGTAATCCTTCCAAGATGAAATACATTGCTATTTTGTTTTTTATTTTCAATTCCTTCTTGGCTGCCATCTTCAGTTTCTTAGTAGCGATATATCATGTAACAACTGATTTCCAAACATCATACCCCAGTGCCCCTAAAAATGTTTTCATCCTGATACTCCACATTTCATATCTCTAACCATTCTGACAATCAAACTGTAGTACCCCAAAACATAGCGTACTCCATGATGTTCCTTCCAGTGGTTAAACTGTTTCCTAAAGGAACCGAATCTAATACCAATTGTTGGAATACTGTGTGGGGAGGTGAATCTGTATGAGAACTTTTACCACTTTTAACTACAATACATAAACTTCAATCTTAATAGCAGTATATCATCAATGTATCATCTATGATTGCATTCAATATATCATGATCATACAAACATAAGCAACATCACATCAATAACATCACATCAAATACATAGTACATCAGAATTTATGTGGAAACCCAAATGCGAGAAAACCACAAAATGTTTTCTTATATATCAAAGAATACATTCATTGGAAGCATCAACTTCCCAATTCTCCATCCACAACTAGAAGGAGGCTACGACCCCTTATTTACAGGCTCCAACCTGAAGGAAGCTACAAATCCCTGAATTCACTGGCTCCAACCAGAAGGAGGCTACAACCCTCTGATTCTCAGGATCCAACATGAAGGAAGCTCCAAATCCTCGTGTTCTCTGGCACCAACCGGAAGGAGGCTACAACCCCCTTTCCTTTCTCTGTCTAGCCATAATGAAATATAAATGTAGACCAAATTGTCACTACCACTAATATTTTCACTATCTCTGATAATCAACCCGTAACTGATTGTCACCCTGTAACTGTAACTATCATATCAACCTGTAATTGGTCATGTCATTGTCACTGTCACTGTCACTGTCACCGTCACTGTTAGTATCACTATCCCTGTCACTGATATACCATAATCAACCAGATCCACTCACATAGATACAAAAACCATCACCAAACCATGTAAAACAATCATCAACCATGTGCATCAACCATGTACATCAACCTGTATCAGCCATGCATCAACCATGCACATCAACTTGTACCATACCATGTACATCAATCATGTACATCAACCTGTACCAACCATGCACCAACCATGCACATCAATATGTACCATACCATGTACATCAACCATGTGCATAAACCTTTACCATACCATGTACATCAACCATGTGTCTCAACCTGTACCAACATCACCAAGATATGCACCTCATACATGTACCAAGAATATGCCTCACACCATGCACCAAATATGTGCCTCAAACATATATCAATGCATCAACAAGATACCAAAGGCAACACCATCAAAACATAACCGATATTTATCTAAAGCCATGTGCCTTAAGCATGTGCCAACATGCATAAACTATGTACCAACATATACCATCAAACATGTGCCATATCACTCATATACCATATAACAAACCATATGCCAAGTATCCAAGATGTGCCTCTAACAATGTATCATACCATATTCAAGGTGTACCATGCATAATCACTACCATTATTTTTTTCAAGCATGTACCATAAAAACATAAGAATAATCCTCAAAACTAACACATAAGCATACCTATGATCCTGTATACACCTTGTTGTATCAGATAACAAATGAGTAAACAAACATGGGAATCAACAAACTAGTACAAACATCACTTCTAAAATTTTCATAGATCCATGACTTGCCCCTCTACTACTCGTGAATATCCTTGCTTTCCTCCACTACAATTTGTGTACTTCCAGGCCTAGATGACCTATAACCCGTAGATACCTAAGAAACTAGGGTTACTCACATTTGCTACAACTTTGAGACTTTCACCTTCAACCATCCTTCACAATCTCAGATTTGCTACCTCAGATTCGACCTCAGATTTGCCAATAAAAAGATAAACCATATCACTTATTCACTTAGATATATTCAATAGAATGTGTGTGTGGATGTACATATGAGAGACTCCTTGCGGTGTATTTATACTTTTTCTAAGTAATATCTTTTCTTTCTTTATGATTTTTTTATTACAACCACTTAACCCTTTTCATTAATGACTTGTAATCAAATAGGGGCTTCTTAACCATTCCTCGGGGCTTCCAATTTCATGAAGGAATATCTTCCTATACGTTAGGAACCACATGGCATACCACCTATAACCGAAAATGGCATGATGAGTACTAATCATCTATGAAGGTAATATTTTCATTTACTTTGTTGTTCATGTCCTTATTCCTTGATCAACTTCAGGTTCCATAACCACACCCATGGGTTTCTTGTACACTTCTTCAAAGTGTCTTCCCGTGAGGGCCATGCTTAGAGCTATGCCATAAGGGGAAAAATTTGGAGACTTCTCCAAATACACCCATCACATATGTTGACATCAACCACTTTTGTTGACATCAATGACAACTAACTCACCATCAATATCGACCACAACTCTGGGGTATCTCGAACGCTCTAAGGGTTGATATCAATGACAACCAATTGTCCAACACCTACCACTTGCAGGGAAAGGAAGTTGTGTGGTGGGATAAAATTAAGAAAGCCAAGAATCTTGATGACAAGAGGGTCTTATGGAGGAAATTCAAAGGATATTTCCAAGAGAAATATTTGTCTAGGCATTACTATGAGAGGAATATGAAAGAGTTATTTGAACTTAAGTTGGGAAGCATGTCAATGGATAAGTATGAGGAGAGGTTCTTAGAATTTTTGAAGTATGTTGACTTCATAAAGGATGAGAAGGTAAAAATAATTTTTTTTATTAGTGGGTTACCCTCCTTCTACAGTGACAATATATAGTATTATAACCCCAAAACTTTGGAGGAGACCATAAGGAGAGAAAGGCATCTCTATGAGCAAAGCAAAGGGAGGAAAATCTTTCAAAAGACTTGGAATGACAAGATGAAAGTAAAGAGGGAGCAAAGAGAGAAAATTTTTGAGAGACCCTTTTTCAAGAATAACTCTCAAGCAAATCAGCAAGGATAATCAACCCAAAATGGACACAAGACAATAGATTCTTTTTTGAAAATACCAAGGAAACAACCTGTACAATGTTGGGGATGTGAGTTGATTCACTTATATAGGGACTTCCCTCACAAAGAAGAAAGAATAAGAACTGTCCACAACATTCATGAGTATGAAATTACAGTGGAAGATATGGGAGGAATCGTGCCAAGGATTTATTCATACTTGGACAACAAGCAAGCAGAGTATCAATCCCCCATGATTGAAGTGGAAGGTAAGATTGACAACCATCCCATAACAATTTTAATTGATTCTTCAGCTAGCCATAGTTACATAAACTCTAACATTATTGAAATATTTCACTTGCAAAGGAGTAAGCATAAGAAATCTTGGTTAGTTCAGTTATCCATAGGGGCTAAGAGAAAGATCAATGAGTGGGTTAAATATTGTCTGATAGACATGAATGGAATCAAGACAAAGGTAGATGTAAAAATAATACCATTGGGTTCATGTGATTGTCTAATTAGCATGGATTGGTTGGAAAAGCACCGTGCTTTCCTAGATTGATACAACAAGACTATAACTTGTCTTTATGAGGAAGGGAAGAAAGGAAAGATTCAAGGCATTCCAAGAGCTGTAATTGTTAGAGAAATTTCAGCCATGTAGCTAAAAAAGAGTTTCAGGAAAGGATGTCATATTTTTGTAGCCCACATGGAAGAGGCAACTAGAGATAAAGTGGCAAGTATTGAAGACCATCTAGTTTTAAAATATATTGAAGATGGTTTTAAGGAGATCCTAATATTTCCACTGAAGAGGGGCATAAATTTCTCTAATTATTTGGTGCCAGGAGTTACTCTAGTGTCCAAAACACCTTACATAATGGGCACATTAGAATTGAAAGAGTTCCATATGTAGCTAGAGGAGCTTCTGAAGAAGGGTTATATACGCCCAAGTGTGTCACCTTGGGGAGACTCAGTTCTTTTTGTGAAGAAGAAAGATGGAACCTTAAGGCTGTGTATTGATTTTAGGAAACTGAACAAGGTTACTATAAATAACAAATTATATCCCTTTCTAAGGATTGATGTTTTATTTGATCAGCTAAAAGGTGCAAGAATCCTTTCCAAGATTGACTTGAGATCATGCTATCATCAAGTGAGGATAAAAGAGGAAGATATCGAAAAAACAATGTTTAGAAAAAGGTATGGGAATTATGAATTCACGGTAGTGCCATTTGGACTATCAAATTCCCTAGTTGTTTTTATGTGTCTAATGAATGTAGTGTTCAGGGAGTACCTGCAAAAGTATGTAATTGTTTTATTAGATGATATTTTCATTTTCTCTAAGTATGAAGAGGAGCATGAGGAGCATTTGAGAATGGTGCTAAAGGTTTTAAGGGAGCATAAATTGTATGCCAAGCTAAGTAAGTGCATATTTTATCAAAAGAAGATCCATTACTTGGGGCATATAATTTCAGCAGAATATGGGATAACAGTCGATAACGAGAAGATAGATGCAATTAAAGGATGGCCAAAGCTAAGGAATGTGACAAAGGTCAGATCATTTATGGGTCTTGAAGGTTATTATTGAATATTCATAAAGGGTTTTTCATATATTGCAAGTCCAATCACTTCATTGCAAAAGAAAGGAGTGAAATTCGATTGAACTCCAAAATGTGAAGAAAGTTTTCAGCAGTTGAAAAGGATTTTGACAACTGCGCCCATCTTAAAGATTGCAGATCCAGATGAAGACTTTGTGGTGTGTAAGAATGCATGTAATTAAGGGCTCGGTGGAGTCCCCAGTCAAAAGGATCATGTGGTATGTTATGAATCTATAAAATTAAAGGAGCATGAGAGAAATTATGCTACTCATGATCTAGAGTTAGCAACAATTGTACATGCATTGAAAATGTGGAGACATTACTTCATGGGGAAGATATTTGAGCTAAGAAAATTCCACTATGGTCTGAAAATTTTATTAGGACAACCAATGCTAGATGCCATACAAACTAGATGGTTGGAGTTTCTTAGTGAATATGATTTTTAAATTAAACATATTAAGGGAAAATAAAATCAGGTGGTTGATGCACTCAACATAAGCGTTCATAAAGTGCATGTTTCAGCCATCCACATGTACAAATCATATTTAAAGGATAAAATTCTTAAAGTATAAAATTCAGATCAACATTATTTGCGAATAAAGGAAAACTTACAGCAAGAAAATTCACAATTTTGTTTAGAAATTATGAATTAAAAGAGGATGGAATCCTCTTGTACAAAGGAAAGGTGTATGTGTCGAATTCCATGGACCTAGAAAATATCGTGCTGAGAGAAATGCACAACGTTCCATATGTTGGGCACCCCAGATATCATAAATCCATTACAACTATAAGGAGCCAACACTTTTGGCCAGCAATGAAGAAAGAAGTGGCTAACTACATAGCCCGATGTCTAGAGTGCCAAATAGTAAATATAGAGAACAAACATCCAATAGGGTTGTTGCAGCCATTTCCCATTCCAAAGCGGAAGTGGGAGTTGGTCAGGGTAGATTTTATTACAAATCTTCCCAGGACAGAGAAACAAAATGATTCCATCATGGTGGTGGTGGACAAATTGACTAAGGAAACACATTTTATTCCCATAAAGACAACACATAAGGCAACAAACATTGCATAGATCTACATGAACTAGGAAGTTTCCAAGATACATGGAGTGCCTAAGGTAACAGTTTCATACATAGATTCCAATTTTACATCAAAATTTTGGCAGGGTTTGTTTAAAGTATTTGGGACAAATATGAATCTTAGTACGACGTATCACCCAGAGTCAGATGGGAAAATAGAGAGGACCAATAGGATAATTGAAGACATGCTTAGAATGTTTGTGATGGATCAACCATCAAAATGGGAAGACTATATCCAATTAACAGAGTTTGCTTATAATAATGGGTATCAATCTTCATTAAAAATGATCCCATTTGAAGCTTTGTATGGCAGGAAATGTAACACACCGGTAAGTTGGGATAACCCAGTAGATAGAGCCATCATTGGGCTAGATTTATTAAAGGAAACATAAGAGCAAATGGAAAGGATCAGGAAGAATTTAAAGGATTCCCAAGATAGGAAGAAGAGTTATGTAGACAAGAACAATTTTTTTAGAGATTTTAAGTGGGGGGACATGTTTTCCTAAAATTTAAAGAAAAAATAAGTTCGATAAGATTAGGTTGTTGCCCGAAGTTGGAAGCAAGATATTGTGGGACTTTTGAAATATTAGAAAATATAGGACCAATTGCATACATGCTATCATTTCCTACATCCATGAGAGTGCATAATGTATTTCATGTGTCATTATTAAAGAAATATGTGTCTGACCCTAACCACACAATTGATTGGACTATGATCCAGGTGGAAAACGAAGGGGCTTTTCAGGTGGAACCAATACACATCCTGGATTGGAAATTCAAATTACTCTGGAACAAATCCATAGGGATGGTAAAGGTTCAATGGACCTACTATGGTCCCGAAGATGCAACACAGGAGCATGAAGAAACCATGTGGGAGGAATACCCATAAATTTTTGTTAATTTTGAAGAAAATAGAAACTGAAAATACAAGACTCCTTTTTTGGGCAACGAGTTACTGAAACTACATCTCTGAAATTCTTGGTCATTGTTGATAACCCTGATAAAATAATGGTGCATCCCGATGGAATGAAGGTAGTGAAGGGGGTACATTCATTGGGTCGATAGGTTGAGAAGAACGAGAGATTATGGCTGCGACTGTTGTTTGGAGGGTAAAAATTGCAGAAATTTGTTTTTATTTTTCTAAACATTGTAAAGTATATATATATATATATATATATATATATATATATATATATTCGACATGGTTCGGTGAGGGGGGATGTAATATCCCTACTATAATCCCTGGTTTAATTAATGCATAGTGTAGATATAAATGTGGCTATGGCTAAGCATTGTAAATGAAAAATGTATTTTCTGAATTGTAAATAAGTATAATGAAATAGCAAATGCTAGAATATGGAAAGCTATGGGGGATTATTAATCCACAAGAGAGGGGGAATGCCTAGAAAGTGTCAAAGAGGGGTCCTAAGGGAAATAATTTATGGGCATTAATTCAAACCTAGATTTCTGAGTTTTATTATCATGTGGGGAAACCTTATATTTCTTGGTTGAGTGATGAGATACCAATCATTGAATACTTGGCATAGGGTGGGTGTGAGAGTGATGCAGGAGCATCATCAATAAGCATACGTGGAGAGACAACTCAATGCCTTAGCACGCCTTTGAATCATTCAGAATCTTAAACGCTCGTGTTTCCTGCAAATCATTTTTTGAATGATTGATAAACTGAAGAAGATCAAACGCTTGGGAGCTGAACCATCACGAGTGATCTGGGATTTTCACTCCTAGACTTTAATATAATGGAAATCAAGTAGCAGTTAGTTTTTTCTCTAGTAGACGAGTAGTTAGAGGGAACCCTAAGAACCCTTTGAAATAAATAGAGGTTTTGTATGCCTGAATGAGGCTGTTGCAAATTAGTAGGAGATTGTTGTGATTTAGTTCTTGTTTTATCATAGTTGTAGCCATTTACTTTTAAATGAATATAACATAGGAAAATTGATCCAATGCATGGTGTTGCTACTGTTTACAATTCCCTGTTATTTTGTTTTAAAAAATGAATGAGTTATGTTGTTAAGTATATGAAACTGTGAAGTGTTTAGATAAGTTTCGATTGTTCTCTTCGTTGAGTTCATGCAAAGTGTGCATATATTCTGCAAGGAGTGCGTCGACATAGTCTGTTTTGACTTAGAAGCTCATAAGATATAGCATGGAACTTTCCCTTTGCAAGGAGTGCAAAGTGACTGCTGCAAGGTGTGCACAGTCGTCCGCAAGAACTTAAGTCTTGCATGAGAATATGCTGCAAGGAGTGACAGAGTCTGTTTCGACTCATAATATCAGAAGAGATAGCATGAACTTTCCATTTTCAATGAGTGCAAAGGGACTATTGCAAGGCGTGCACAGTCACCCGCAAGAAGCTAACTATTTCATAAGAATCTGTTGCAAGGAGTGCACAGATCTGAAATTCGACTAAGTGTCGAAGTAATCCTCTAAGGAGTCAAAGGGTTCGAGGGAGAAATATCAAGAGAGATAGTGGGAGAAATATTCAAGGGAAACAAAGTTCTGAAGGTTTCACGAGTCATTGACTAAGATCCGTTCAAGAGGGAGAGAGATCATTCTGGATCGTCAAATCTGGGAAAAGTGCATGATATTTAAGTCTCTATGTGCACACAGGAGCAAGGATTCGTCGAAGTTCCGAAGAGTCTAGGGACCATCCATCATCGAGAGGTATGTGTGGCGCAATATCTACAACTTCAGAAGTTTGTAGACAGGGAGAGAGAGAAATCGCCGAAGAGCCAAAGTAGATCCCAGTCGTTGGTCACTAGGGGGTTACGTGTCAACATATTTGAGACTTCGGGGGAATGTCACTTCGAGTATTTCAGTGAGGAGTTGAAACTCCCGAACTCCGAAGAACCAAAGTAAATTGTAGCCATACGATTCAGAAGGACATGCGACAAAGATCCGTGAACTTCAGGTGAAACCACTCTGGGAGAAAGCGAAGGTTGAGAGTTGAAACTCTTGAAGCCCAAAGGATTGAAGTGAAACTCAATCATCAATTTGTGAGGGACACGCGTCGACAGATCATCGTCTTCGGGTAAATGCAATCCGAAAAAAAAGAGAAGACAGAGAATTGAATCTCTCGAATCCCGAAGAGCCAAAGTAAACTCTAGTTGTCGATCTATGAGGGACACGTGTCGACATATCGTTGTCTTTAGGTGAAAGCACTTTGGGAGAAAGAGAAGACTGAGAGTTGAAAATCATGAAGCTCAAAGATTCGAAGTGAACCACAGTCGTCGATCTGTGAGGGACACGCGTCGACAGATTGTTGTCTTCAGTGAAAGCACTACGGGATAATGTTAAGAACCAAACATCAATATAGCATAGAAAAACCTCAAGAAAAGTACTCAACGCCTTGAAAAAGAGATAATATCAGATAATAAGCCTCTTCGAGGGGGCAACCTCCTTTTACCCCACTTAAATGTTCAAGTACAAG
>ML820812.1:18170-34235 GCA_009831015.1 Picea engelmannii
TTAATGGCCTAAAGCCGACATAAATAAAATAACATTACTAGTCTAAATCACAACTAATGGCCTAAAGCCGACATAAATAAAATAACATTACTAATCTAATATGCCCCAATTAAGTGGTAATGAGCCAATATTAGGGCTTAACAGATAAAGTGAAGACTGAGAGTTGAAACTCCTGAAGCCTGAAGAGCAGAAGTGAACTACAACCATCGATCTACGAGGGGCACACATTGATAGATCGTTGAATCGATAGATCGTCGACTTCGGGTGCAAGTGTTGTGGAGGAAGCAAGATTTGA
This sequence comes from Picea engelmannii, assembly GCA_009831015.1. NCBI lineage: Eukaryota > Viridiplantae > Streptophyta > Pinopsida > Pinales > Pinaceae > Picea > Picea engelmannii. The sequence continues at coordinate 18,466 of ML820812.1, forward strand.
GAGTTGAAACTCCCGAAGCCGGAAGGGCCAAATCAATCGTAGTTGTCGGTTTGGAAAGAGAGCATGCGTCGATAGATCGTGGAGATATGGGAGTGTGTATGAAAGGAGGAAAAGGGTTTTTGAATGATAGTTGACCAAGGAAGAGAGAGGATATATATCAACCATCGATCCAGAGGCAATGCCTGAGATCACAAGATCGACGACCATGCTTAATTGCGGGGACAGAAAGTGATCGGGTTTTAAAATTCTTAGAGTGGGCCGCAATTGAAACCACGGTATTGAAAAAGGGATACGTGGAAACTAATAGTGAATTGCAGGGAGAAAAGAGGTGTGGCCCAAAACCAATCTAGACCACCCCGCAATCGCGTGATTAGGTGAGGACATAGCTCGAGGTCACATACGGGAAAGGGCTAACGGAAGAGGAGCTAGCGCCTGAAACTCAATAGTTCAGTAGTGTGAAGGAAGAGGTTGCAGGTGTCATAGAAACTGCACCAAAATACTGAAAGGGCCTATGTTTAGTCACAAATGAGACCATTAAGGTTTCAGAGAGTCGATTCGGCTCAGAGAATCGAATATCCTTGATCGAGAGGTCGAGCAGCCCCGAGAAGAGAAGGGGGGTCTGCATCAAGTGGTATCAGAGCCTGAATTTGTTTTCGTGTAACAAAAGAGAGCTCGAAGTTGTACTCTATGTGTGAGAAACAGTCAACACAATGCCACCGAGGAGACGTGTGGAGACACCTATAGCCAATCATGTTGTATAAAGGGAAATGAGAGAGCTTCATGCAATATTAGAGGCGATGGAGGAAGCATAGAAGAGAGCACCTGATGATGGGGATGTCAGTGAGGTAGAAAGTGAAGAAACAAAAGTTGAAGAAGCTGTAGGGGAAAATGTTTCCTCGGAACGCTTATTGAGAGAAATTGTGAAATTGGGAGCTAGAGCCAAGATAGACATCCCAATGTATGAAGGCAATTTGGATGTTGAAGAGCTGCTGGATTGGATAAGATCCATGGACAAATATTTCGACTATGAAGATGTCGATGAGGAGAAGAAGGTGAGACATACTATCACCAGGTTGAAAGGACATGCAACACTATGGTGGGATGAATTGTAGGCTGAGAGGAGAAGCAAAGGCAAACAAAAGATAAATAATTGGGACATAATGGTGGCCAAGCGGAAGGCTAAATTCATGCCCAAAGATTATCAGATAAATCTGTTCAGGAAGTTGCAGTGCATGAGACAGAAGGGTATGACAATGAAGGAGCACAGATAGGAGTTCTACAAGTTGAATATCAGGACTGGACAAAGAGAGAAATATGAAGAAAAGGTTTCCAGATATATAAATGGCTTGAGATATGAAATCCAAGATGAGATCAGCATGATGTCAGTGAGGACAGTAGAGGATGCTTATCGGAGTGCACTCAAAGCAAAGGAGAAGTTGGCCAGAAAACAAATCCAGCGAGGCAGAGGTAGAAGCCCGAACAAAGGCAAGGGATTTTCCCATGACAAGGCACATAAAACCAAATATGAGACTAAGAAACCACACAGTGACTCAGAAAGAGGAGGAAGTTCTCGAGGGAGACAAAGTGGTGGAAGAAGTTACTCTGGAGGAAGAGGAAGAAGCAGAGGAGGAGAGGTGAGATGTTATGCTTGTGGAAAGACATGACAATGTCTTGGGAATGTCCCGAGAGAAAGAAAGAAGGAGGTGAATCTCACATTTCAGAAGCTCAGAAGCTGAATGTTGAGGCAGAAGGAGGAGAGGATGGAAGATCTCTGATGCTGAGGAAGGTTCTCTTGAAGCCAAAACTAGAAGTTGAAAAACCAGTGCAGAGGAAGAGCTTATTCAGGACAACTTGCAAGACTAAAGACAAAGTATGCAAGGTGATAATTGATAGTGGGAGTGATGATAACTTAGTATCCATAGAGATGGTGGAGAAATTGGAGATGGAGACAACTACACATCCAAATCCATATAAAGTCTCATGGTTGAAGAAAGGGCACTAGGTAATGGTCACTAAACAATGCCTCGTTGAATTTAAGATAGGAGGATATAAAGATGAAATTTTGTGTGATGTGATTCCCATGGATGTATGTCATGTTTTGTTGGGAATACCATGGTAATTTGACAGAAATTTCATTCATGATGGGAGAAAAAATACATACACCTTGGAGAAGAATGGTAGGACACACATGTTGCCACCAATAGAGGAGAATAAAGTAAAAGAAGAAGCCATCACATGCATACTTCTCATGAGTGGGAAGGAAATACTGAGTGAGGTCAAGAAGGAACATGAGATGTAGTTTGTTGTGGTGAGGAAGCCCAGAGTTGTCCTTACAAGTACTTCAATGGATGATTTTCTTGAATAAGTTCAAGAGTTGTTGGAGAATCTTGCTGACATAGTAGTGGACAAGTTGCCTAACTCATTTCCACCCATCAGAAGTATCATCCATCATATTTATTTGATACCAGGAGAAATTCTGCCAAAAAAAGCAGCATACAGATTGACACCTCAAGAGAATGAGGAGGTAAAGAACCAAGTCTAAGAATTGTTAGACAAGGGTTTGGTCAGATAAATATTGATTCCATGCGCAGTACCAACTATGTTGAGTCCAAAGAAGGATGGAGGATGGAGAATGTGTACAGACTCGAGATCCATAAACAATATCACCATCAAGTATAGATTTCCTTTGCCAAGAATGGATGACTTAATGGATTGTTTAAGTGGAGAAAATTTATTTTCTAAGATAGATTTAAAAATTGGATATCACCAGATAAGGATGAGAGAAGGTGATGAGTGGAAAACAACCTTTAAGACAAATGAAGGGTTGTATGAGTGGCTTGTTATACCATTTGGCTTAACAAATGCCCCAAGTACTTTTATGAGGTTGATGAATGAAATACTAAAATATTTCATTGGCAAGTTTGTGGTTGTATATCTGGATGATATACTGGTCTTTAGCAAGAATAAAGAGGATCATTTGAGACATCTGACATTAGTGATGAGGAGACTACAGTAGGAGAAGTTGTTGATAAATCTGAAGAAGTCCTCTTTTATGAAGGCAAAACTCATTTACTTGGGTTTTGTGATATCTTCAAATGAATTGAAGATGGATCCATAGAAGGTGAAAGAAATCAAAGAATGGCCATCACCAAGGAGTATGTTTGAAGTAAGTAGCTTCCATGGATTAGTGAGTTTCTATAGGAAGTTCATTAGAGATTTCAATGGAATTTGTGCACCAATGATGGATACAGTGAAGAAGATCCACAAGTGTTTTAAATGGACATAGGAGGTCAAGATGAGATTCAATATATTGAAGGAGAAGATAACAGAACGACCAATTCTAGTCTTACCAAATTTTGGAAAGACATTTCAAGTGATGTTTGATGCAAGTGGAGTTGCATTTGGAGCAGTCTTGAGCTAGGATAATAGACCAGTTGTATATTTCAATGAGAATTTGAATGAGACTAAGAGAAAGTACTCCAGATATGATAAAGAATTATATGCCATAATTCAAGCCTTGAAGAAATGGAGGCACTACCTTGTTCCAAATGAATTTGTCTTGTACAACAATAACCAACCTTTACAATTCATAACTAGATAGGAGAAGTTAAACCAGAGACATGCAAAGTGGATTGAGTTTATGCATAATTTTACTTTTGTCATAAAACATATTTCTGGTAATGCTAACAAATTTGTTGATGCATTGAGCAGGTGTTTGATTCTGCAAGAATTTCAGGTCAAGACCTTCGGGTTTGAACACCTTAAGGACATGTATTGTGATGATCCAGATTTCAAGGAAGCATACGAAGCATGTGCAAATCCTGTGTTGAGAGACATGAGCCAGTTGACATAGAATATGATTCAAGAGGGATTGTTGTTCAAGGGAAATCAATTGTGCATACCAAAATGCTCAATGAGGGATAACCTTTTGAAGGAAAAGTATAGTGTAGGATTGGCTGGACAACTCGGTCATAATAAAACATTTGCACAGTTGAGTAGTTCATACTATTGGCTAGGTATGAGAACACAAGTGATAAAGTTTGTAAACAGATGTAGTATCTGCCAACATGCAAAAGGAAAAATATAGAACACTGGATTGTATACACCATTGCCAATACCAGAGAGGACTTGGGATGCAATAAGCATGGATTTTGTGTTGGGACTGCCAAGAACACAAAGAGTGTGTGATTCCATATTTGTGGTGGTGGATAGATTTTCAAAGATGGCACACTTTATCCCATGCCAGAAGACTAGTGATGCAACACATGTTGCAAATTTATTTTTCAATGAAGTTGTTCTTCTTCATGGATTACCTCGAAAGTATTGTCTCAGACAGAGATATCAAATTCATTGGTCATTTCTGGAGAAGACTGTGGAAGAAGTTGGGGACAGATTTGTCCTTCAGCTTAACTTATCACCCTCAAACAGATGGGAAGATTGAGGTGGTGAACAAAAGTTTGGGAAACTTATTGAGGAGTCTGGTTGTTGAGTATCATAGTTAGTGGGATCAGATTCTGCCACAAGCATAATTTTCATACAATGACTCACCAAACAGGAGCATTGGGAAAGGCCCATTCCAAATACTGTATGGAATGTAGCCAAGAGGAGTAGTTGAGTTGAGAGACTTGGAATAGAGTGAGATCAGAAGTGTTGGAGTAGAATATTTTGCTGTATAAATGCAGAAGCTCCATAGCCAGATCAGAGAGTATTTGCAAAACTCTAGCCAAGAGTACAAGCGCAAAGTTGATCAACATCGCATAGAGTTCAATTTGAAGTAGGAGATTAGGTTCTGGCACACCTAAAGAAAGAAAGGTTCCCTAGGGGAACATATAACAAGTTAAAGATGAAGAAGATAGGGCCATGTAATATCTTAAGGAAGTTTGATGCAAATGACTATGAGATTTAGTTTCTAGATGATGTGGGAATATCACCCATATTCAACATATCAGACTTGTATCCTTATAGGGAAGATGAAGCAGGAAAAACAAAAGGTCAGAAAGAGATTCAATGGGAAAAGAAAATACTTGTAGCAGAAAAGCCACAGATGGAGAAGATCGTTGATCATAGGATTGGCAAGAAGACCAGGAGGAAGACCTATTTTGAATATTTTTTCAAGTGGAAGGGACACCCGATAGAAGATTCTAGTTGGGAAAATGAAGTTGATATCCAAAAGCATGGAAAGTCAGTGCAGGAGCTCATGGACAAGAGTCCAAGAATTTTTGTCTAGGAAGGTATGATGCAGGAGCATCGTCATGAAGCATACATGGAGATACAACTCAATGCCTTAGCGCGCCTTTGAATCATTCAGAATCTTAAACACTGACATTTCCTGCAAATATGTTTTTGAATGATTGAAAAACTGAAGAAGATCAAAAGCTTGGGAGCTGAACGATCACGAGTTATCTGGGAGTTTCACTCCTAGACTTTAATGTAACAGAAATTAAGTAGCAGTTAGTTTTTTCTCGAGTACACGAGTAGTCAGAGGGAACCCTAAGAACCCTCTGAAATAAATAGAGGTTTCGTATGCCTGAATGAGGCTGCTGCAAATTAGTAGGAGATTGTTGTGATTTAGTTGTTGCTGAATTTTTAGTTCTTGTTTTATCATAATTGTAGCCGTTTACTTTTAAATGAATATAACAGAGGAAAATTGATCCAATGCATGGTGTTGCTACTGTTTACAATTCCATGTTATTTTGTTTTCATGAATGAATGGGTTATGTTGTTGAGTATTTGAAACTATGAAGTGTTTAGATAAGTTTTGATTGTTCTCTTCGTTGAGTTCATGCAATATGTGCATACAATCCACAAGGAGTGCATCGAAAGAGTTTGTTTCGACTTAGAAGCTTAGAAGAGATAGAGAGAAACTTTCCCTTTGTAAGGAGTGCAAAGTGACTATAGCAAGGTGTGCACAGTCGTCCACATGAACTTAAATCTTGCGTGAAAATCTGCTGCAAGGAGTGACAGAGTTTGTTTCGACTCATGATCTCAGAAGAGATAGCGTGAACTTTCCATTTGCAATGAGTGCAAAGGGACTGCTACAAGGCATGCACAATCCCCTGCAAGAAGCTAAGTGTTGTGTAAGAATCTGTTGCAAGGAGTGCACATATCAAAAATTCGACTAAGTGTCAAAGTAATCCTCTAAGGAGTCAAAGGGTTCAAGGGAGAAATATCAAGAGAGATAGCAGGAGAAATATTCAAGGGAAATGAAGTTCTGAAGGTTTCACGAGTCATCGACTAAGATCCGTTCAATAGGGAGTGAGATCATTCCAGATCGTTGGATTTGGGAAAAGTGCACGATATTTAAGTCTCTGTGTGCACATAGGAGTGAGGATTCGCCAAAGCCCTGAAGAGGCTAGGGACCATCCATCATCCAGAGGGATAGGTGGTGCAAGATATACAACTTCGGAAATTTGTAGACAGGGAGAGAGCGAAATCGCCGAAGAGCCGAAGTAGATCCTGGTCGTTGGTCACTAGGGGGTTACGTGTCAACATATCTGAGACTTCGGGGGAAAGTCACTTCGAGGATTTCGGCGAGGATTTGAAACTCCCGAAATCTAAAGAACCGAAGTAAATCATAGCCATCCGATTCAGAAGGACATGTGGCAGAGATCCGTGAACTTTGGGTGAAACCACTCCGAGAGAAAGCGAAGGATGAGAGTTGAAACTCCCGAAGCCTGAAGGACCGAAGTGAACCTCATTCGTTGATCTATGAGGGACATGCATCGACAAATCATCGTCTTCTGGTAAAGGCACTCCAAAAAAAAAGTGAAGATAGAGAATTGAAACTCCCAAAGCCCGAAGAGCCGAAGTAAACTACAATTGTCGATCTATGAGGGACACGCATCGATAGATCATTGTCTTCGGGTGAAAGCACTTTGGGAGAAAGAAAAGATTGAGAGTTGAAACTCCTGAATCCCGAAGAGTCAAAGTGAACCACAACCATTGATCTATGAGGGACACATGTCGATAGATCGTTGTCTTCGGTGAAAGAACTCTAGGATAAAGCGAAGAATGAGAGTTGAAACTCTTGAAGCTCAAAGAGTAGAAGTGAACTACAGTCATCGATTTGTGAGGGACACACATTGATAGATCGTCGAATTCAAGTGGAAGTGTTGCGGAGGAAGCAAGAGTTGAGATTTGAAACTCCCAAAGCTCGAAGGGAGAAATCAATCATAGCCGTCGGTTTGGAAAGAGGGCACACATCGATAGATCGTGGAGATCTGGGAGTGTGTGCGAAAGGAGGAAAATGGTCGCTGACTGATAGTTGACCAAGGTAGAGAGAGGACAAATCTTAGCCATCGATCTAGAGGTAACGCCCGAGATCACAATATCAATGGTCATGCTTAATTGCGGGAACAAAAAGTGATCGGGTTTTAAATTTCTTAGAGCAGGCCGCAATTGAAACCACGGTATTGAAAAAGGGATATGTGGCAGCTGCTAGTGAATTACGAGGAGAAAAGCGTTGTGGCCCCAAACCACTCTAGACCTCCCCGCAATCACATGATTATGCGAGGACATAACCCTAGGTCACATATGGGAAAAGGGCTAACGGAAGAGGAGTTGGCGCCTGAAAATTGATAGTTCAATGGAGTGAAGGAAGAGGTTATGGGTGTCATAGAACCTACACCAAAAGATTGAAAGGGCCTGTGTTTAGTCACAAGTGAGACCTTTAAGGTTTTAGAGAGTTGATTCAGCTTGGAGAATCAAATATCCTTGACTGGGAGGTCGAGCAACCCCAAGGAGAGAAGGGGGGTATGCATTATCCATAATTTTTTTCTAATTTTGAAGAAAATGGAAACTGAAAATACAAGACTCCTTTTTTGGGAAACGAGTTACCGAAACTACATCTCTGAAATTCTTGGTCAGCGTTGATAACCCTAATAAAATAATGGTGCATCCCGATGGACTGAAGGTAGTGAAGGGGGAACATTCCTTGGATTGGTAGGTTGAGAAGAATGCGATATTATGGTTGGGACTGTTGTTTGGAGGGTAAAAATTGCAGAAATTTGTTTTTATTTTTCTGAACATTGTAAAGTATATATATATATATATATATATATATATATATATTCAGCATGGTTCGGTGCATGAAGGACGATGCACAATTGTAGGGGAAGGGGGATGTAACATCCCCACTATAATCCCCGGTTTAATTAATGCATAGTGTAGATATAAATGTGGCTATGGCCAAACATTGTAAATGAAAAATGTATTTTCTGAATTGTAATTAAGTATAATGAAATACCAACTGCTGGAATATGGACAGAGATGGGGGATGATTAATCCAAAAGAGAGGGGGGATGCCTAGAAAGGGTCCAAGAGGGGTCCTAAGGGAAATAATTTATGGGCATTAATTCAACCCACATTTATGAGTTTTATTATCATGAGGGGAAACCTTCTATTTCTTGGTTGAGTGATGAAATCCCAATCATTGAATACTTGTCATAGGGTGGGTGTGAGAGTCACATCCCATAGTTATTGTAGATCATGAGGCTGAAGTAAAATCAACATTGGGAAGAGTGAGAAGTCAACTGTCTTGGGGAAAGAGAGGAAATTTGTATGGGTAGCAGCATGCAGTTTTAGACCTTCAGTTTTTGGCAGGAACAACTAGAGAAAACATGGAAGAAAAGATTGGGAGCTGGAACAACAAGGATGGGAAAATTATATAACATGCTGACGTGATTTTGGATCATTTTGGAGATGGAACTGAAGAGCCAGGTTGTCAGGATTGAAGAGTGAACTCTTGGGTGACCTACATTGTATCAACAAGTGTTTGCTGGTGTTTTTCCTAGCAATGAGTTCCCTTGAGTTCCTAGCTGAGAGATTCCTAGCTACCGATGCTAGAGAGACACTAATAAATGAATGTGACACCCTGTGGATTGAGATTAATGACGAGATACATTCCTTGGGTTGGGAAGGTCAAGAGGAAGAGAGATGGAGGAAATTTAGGATAATTGTAGGAGAAAACGAGTGGGTTGTGTTATGGAGTTGTGAGGGACTGTGAGAGGCACCCTTATTTTGTGGATTCCTAGCCCCAACTCAAGGGTGACTTGGTGTTGACATTTGGAACAACAATTCTTTGGTTGGGTGGAACGTCCTTCCCAAGCAATTGGTTGCATAAACTCTCTTTTAAAGATAAGTGTTTATTATTTTGTTGAGTTATTTATAATTTCATGGTTGTGAAATTACTCTGTGAATGATAATGGTTTATATGTTGGTATATATGTTTTATCAATTGCATTCATGCTTGTTTAAAGTGTTGTAGATGCATTTAATTATGGGTACTAGAAATTAGTTGAACATGTTTTTAAATTGTAGCTGGTAAGCTACATGAATTGATTAACAAAAGAAAATTTCATTTTGTGTGTTTTTCCACGTAGTAATGTTCCCCAGTTGTGTTGGGGGACATTACATAATATAAATCAAACTGGTGTCCACATACCAAACTTTCTTTTTAAATTTGTCATGCTTAATAAAATCATCTAATAGTCATCATAAGTAACATAAATGATAAAACTCATCCACTTATGTTCACATATAGGTAGATTCACGTGTCATCATAATATAGTTCTATTAATCTACTTGAGTTCAACAAATGATAAGCAAATGAACAACAATATAGGCCATAATGTAGTTTAGTTGTTTTAAAATCCAAAATGCAGGGCATTACACATTCTATAATTCTTATCTATCTTCTTTCTCCTATTTTCCTTTACTGAAAACCCAAAATCACAAATATTGAAAGTGTAAAAATCCCCAAACCCAATAACATATGGTCTCTTGTCCATAGTCAATAATATTGAATATAAAATTTCCCACTGTCAAGAAAAATCTCTCCATTGTTCAAATGTATGCAATGCAAATCAAAGGATTCATAAAAATGGCCTCCTCTTCCATCTCAAGGGAAGATGGTCACTGGGGAGGATGAGTTGGTGGTGAGTCTCAGTAAATAATATGAGGATTGTCACACTTCTTGACTTCCCAATTTTGGTTATTGAGGGGATGGAAGAGGTCAAATTTATCTACCTGTATAATGGCAAGTATCCTAGAGTGGTTTTGAAGGGATAGGAGATTGAGCCTCACCTCAAACCTTCTGTTGGCAGGAATTGCAGTTTGCACAGTTTGCACAGAACTTGTTTTTGTCATTAATGTCAAACTTTAAAAATGCTAAAGGGATAGGTGTGGATCAGTTTACACAAGCGTGGATTAGTTTTCACAGGATCAGTTTGCACAGGCGTGGTGGTTCCAAATTCGGAGATTAGCATGCCTCTCGACATACCGAAACGTGAAACTGTGAAGAACCTGGGAGTTTCTATTTCAGGATTTTTGCATGGTAAGCAAAAACTTCAACATCACAAAGTCCCGAATGCCAAAATACTGAAACCACGACTTAATCTGAGTCATTGATCAGAGGGAGATCATGGACCGTTGATCCGACTCCATTTCGGATTTTTGGATACCGGGAGTTGGAGGAGTCAAGAGTCAAGACTCTTCATCATAAGAGTCCCGAAGTTCCGAAATGCGAAATACTGAAATGGGAAATCACGAAAGCACTTTATGGATAAGCGCCTGGTCATAACCTATGGTCACATTGACGAAGGCTCGAGGAAGGAGCTAGTGCAACCAAGCTCCATTTCGGAGTTTCAGGGATCGTGACATGGAGCATCAAGAAACTTCACCACAGGAATACCAAAATGCCAAAATCACAAAATGAAAAATGTCGATATGCCGAAACGCCGAAATACGAAAACGTCGAAAAACCTTTTTAGTGAAGATTTCAAGGTTCGTGACTTGGAATGTTGAAACACTTCATTACAAAAAAATCTGAAATGCCGAAATGTGAAATGCCGAAACGAAAAAATGCAAAACGCCGAAATACCGGGGATCAGGACTTGGAGTATCGAAACACTTCATCACAGAAGTGTCGAAACACTGAAATGTGAAATGCTGAAATATCTTTTTAGTGTAGGCAGTGGTTACCGTCGATGGTCATGTGAGAGAGAGAAGCTAGCATGAAGCTAAGCCCTATTTCGGGGTTTCGTAACTTGAAGTGTCAAGACTCTTCAACACAGGATTGTCGAATTGCCGAAATGCGAAATGCGAAATGCATTTCGATTAACCTGTGGTCATGGCCAATGGACATATGGGTTAGCACAAGTGGCTTACCAAAGCACTCAAGGGTTATTCCATACTGAAGAATTAAAATAGATGTATGTTCATCGAATGGTGCTGGTTAAATGTTTAAACTGATCATGTGGATATTGTTCGTCTTGATTCCTTGGCCAATAATAATCACTGTAAGGAAGTTATTCAGTTATTGTAACTGAATCTTTGTAGCCTGAAGGTTTGATTGTACGCGCTGATGATACAAGAAGATATATAAATAGATTGTTGCAAGAAAAGTAAATAAGAGAGTGGATTATGGGAAATATATGGCTCTGTAAAATTTGAGGAAGAGAAAAGACAGACAAGGGAAGACACATACACAGATTGAAAATCTAAGTGGTTTGGTCAAGAATGAATTGTGCAGAGAGGATTTGAATGCTTATTGTTTGATAGAGAAGATAAAGAGTTGGTTTGCAGGTTCTTTGTGACAGAGAATGATTTTAGGGTGGTAGGGAGGAGCAAGGGGAGACTGTAAAAGTTTTCTGTACAAGTTGGTGCTTGTACATCTGGGAGTTGTAGCTTCTATTCAGTAGGTGCTGAAGAAATAGAGGTAGCAGCCTCATCTGGGTTGTAGCTCAGATAAAATAAGAATGTAAAGAGGAGTTGGAGCTTGCCTTTCATTCATAAAAAGAAGAGGTTTTTCCCTTTTGGGTTTCCTCATGAAAAAACACTGTGTCATTGTTTCATTTATGTGATTGTATATTTATTGGTTAAATGTATTACTGCAAGTTAAATGTTAAAGGCATGATTTATTTATTAATAAGTAATCTTCTTATAAAATGAAATAAATTTTATACAATTGATTCACCCCCCCCTCTCAGTTGACTTATCCTGTACAACAATTGGTATCAGAGCGGGTTACTTCAAGATATCAGTTTAACCACTAGAATTTTTTGATCATTCATAATGGATAAGAAGTCAGAATTTACAAAACATGGATTGCCTTTGTTTGATGGTCATAATTATGATTTTTGGAGTATCAGGATGAAGTTGTTTGTACAAACTCAAGGAGTAGATATCTGGCAGGCTGTATTAAATTAATATAAAGTCCCAGCAACCATTCCAATAGATGCTACAGGTAAGAGACTCTATGAGAGTAATTCCAAAGCTATGTATGCAATACTAGGAGGTCTAGCAAGGTCAAAATTTGTTAAATTTATGCATTGTGCATCAGCAAAAGAAATATGGGATAAATTGAAAAATGTATATGAAGGAGACACTAAGGTAAAGAGTGCTAAGCTACAATCATATAGAAGTCAATTTGAAAGCTTGAAAATGGAAGAATCTGAAGATATAGCTACCTATTTTCTTTGTATTGATGAAGTTGTTAATACCATGAGAGGTCTAGGAGAAACAATTAATAATAATATTATTGTGCAAAAGGTACTTAGATCACTTCCTGCAAGATTTGATTAAAAAATATCTACATTAGAAGAAAGAACAAATCTTGATACTTTAGAAATGGATGAATTACATGGAATACTAACAACATATGAGATGAGAACCTCTGGTGAGAATTCTTTCAGGAAAGAAACAGCTTTCAAGGTAGCAAAGAAATATAAGAAAAAGGTTGAAGCATAAATCAACAGTTATGAGGAGTCAGAAGGTGATGTGGAAGAAGCAAATTTTGTTAAAAATCTGAAAAGAGGTACTGGCAAATATAAAGGTAAGCTTCCTCTGAAATGCTTTGGTTGTGGCAAAATAGGACATTTTGCATCTAAGTGTCCTTACAATAAGCATACTGATAATGAATAAGACAATGATAGAAAACCTAAGGAATTCAAGAATAGACATAAGAAGTTTTTTCAAAGAAAAACTTACAAAAAGAAAAGCCTATGTATAAAAGATGACAGTGATATTTCAGAATCTGGTGAGAGTGATGACAGTTCATGTGTACAACTTTTTATGGCTATAGAAAAATAGGATGATCAGTCTGGTGAAGAAAAAGAAGGTGAAGTTGATCTAGAAGCCGAATTGGTAAGTGCTTTAAGTGAATTAAGAAAAGTGAGAAGGGAATGCAAACATTTTAAAAGAGAAATTGAGAATCTAGAATTTGAGTTACATAAATCAAATGGTTTGATTGAGAGCATTGAAATCATGGTAATTGACTTAAAACTTAAAATAGAAGAGGCTAGAGTGACTGAAGAAGCTCTAACTAAAATGCTTGCAGAAAAGGATAAGGAAAATGAAGGTTTAAAAATTGAAGTAGTCTCATTAAGAAAGTACAAGAAAATAACATGAATCATAGTTCTCAAGTGTTAGATCAAATTATTAGTATTCAAAGATTAACATATGATAAGACTGGAATTGGTTATAAATCTGCAGTAACTAATGGATGTTCTAGTTCAAGTGTTGAGAAAGCAGGTACAGAGGATAATCATGAAAAAATTACTAGAAAGAAGATGGAATCAGAAAGGAAAGAAGAAAATCAGGGTTCAACAGTGCATACAAGAAGTTATGGCAGACATCAAAACAGGTTTGAAGGCCACTATTTCTTTTGTTATAAGTATGGACATAAGGCTGCATTTTGTAATAGTTTTTCAAGAAAGATAAATGCACATAATAGTCATGAAAGATCTAATTTTGAATATGGAAGAGGACATGGTAAAACTAGTCAAAACAATATAAACTACTCTTACAACAGATTTGACACCTTAAGATATGAGACTGAATGTTACAAGTGTAACAACTTTGGGCATGTGTCAAGAAATTGTCCTATGAGTTTTCAGAAATTTAATGAACCCACTTACACAGATCTGAAAACCAAATATTGGAAAAAGAAAAGTGAAAATCTGAACACTGAAAAATACACTATAGCTCTACAAATAGAACATAAAGTAAAATGGGTTGTGGATAGTGGATGTTCAAATCATATGACAGGTAGAAAACAACTCTTTGTTGAACTAGATGAAGGAAAAGAAGGTACAGTCACCTTTGAAAATGATCAATCAATTAGGATAGTTGGAAGAGGAACTGTTTGTCTAAACAACAAGAAAATCATGGCTGAAAATGTCTTATTGGTTGAGGAAATGGAACATAACTTATTGAATGTAAGTCAAACCTGTGATAAAGGTATCTTTATGATTTTTGATTCAAAAGGATGTCAAATCAGGAATATAAAATCAAATAAACTAGTTGGAACAGCCACAAGGACATCAAATAACATATACATTTTAGATGAGAAGGATGAAAATTTCTATCTTGGACATGAAGATGAAAGTTGGTTGTGGCACAAAAGACTTGGACACATTAACTTTGAAAATCTGATTCAGTTGAATAAAAATGAAGCATTAAGAGATTTACCTGTCATAAAGGATCTTTCAAGTTCTGTTTGTAAGCAATGTCAACATGGTAAGCAAACTAGAGTTAAATTCAAAACCAAAGAACTTTCAATAACTAAACCATTGGAAATAGTACATGTTGATGTCTGTGGACCTATGAGAACAACAGGGTTAAAAGGAGAAAGATACTTTTTGTTATTTCTGGATGATTTTACTCGAATGACTTGGTTGTTTTTATTGAAAAAGAAGTCTGAAACTTTTAGTTGCTTTCAAGTTTTCAAAGAATTGACTGAAAATGAAATTGATATGAAGATTAAGTGTTTAAGGTTAGACAATGGAGGAGAGTTTGTGTCAAAATAATTTAACAATTACTGTGATGAAAATGGAATTAAAAGACATTTCTCTGTTACAGAAACACCTCAGCAAAATGGTGTTGTTGAAAGAAAAAACAAAACTGTTATGGAAATGGAAAGAACAATGTTAAATGAGTTCATATTGAATGACATGTTTTGGCCTCAAGCTGTTCACACTGATGTACACATCTTGAATAGAATTTTACTAAGAAATAATACTGATAAGACACCCTATCAATTATGGAAAGGAAGACTAGCAAACATAAAACATTTTAGAATCTTTGGGAGTAAGTGTTACATTAAAAGAATTGATAAAAATCTGGGAAAAATAGACTCAAGAACTGATGAAGGCATATTGGTTGGATATTCCTATTCAAGGAAAGCTTATAAATGTTACAACTTCAAATTGAAAAAAATAGTTGAAGCCATAGATGTGAAATTTAATGAGTCTTCATTTTTGAAGTCTAAATCTAAACAAAAGAATCATCAAATATATGAGATAGATGACAAGCATAAAATGAATGATGAGGTAAGTGAAACAGAAGAAACTAAGGCTCCTGACAGTGAACAATTAGTTCCTACTTTGACACAGAGCACAACTTCATCCAAAAGCATGACTCCATCAAAGACTCCAAGCAAGAGAATACAGAAAAATCACACTGAAGAATAGATAATTGGTGACATAAATGCAGGTGTTGGAACAAGAAGTAGAAGGCAAGAATCCACCTCAACTCATGAACATGTATCTTTACTTTCTCTGATTGAACCCAAAAATATTGAAGAAGCAATTAAAGATGAATATTGGATGAAAGCAATGAATGAAGAAATTAGTCAAATAGAAAAGAATAAGACATGGGAATTGGTTCCTAGACCTTTGAATAAGAATGTCATAGGGGCTAAATGGGTTTTCAGAAATAAGATGGATGAATCAGGTAAAATAACTAGAAACAAGGCTAGATTGGTTTGTAAA
>ML820812.1:34506-45753 GCA_009831015.1 Picea engelmannii
CAGATGGTTTTCAGGTACAAGAAGTAGAACAATATGTTTACAGGTTGAAAAAGGCATTGTATGGGTTGAAGCAAGCACCAAGGGCTTGGTATTCCAGACTTGACAATTACTTGAGGCAACAAGGATTCAGGAAAGGTAACACTCATAGTAATCTATATATTAAATAAGAAAATGATAGCATGATCATTGTTGAGATATATGTAGATGATATAATTTTTGGTAGTGATGATAATAGGCTCAGTAAACAGTTTGTTGAAAGTATGCAAAAAGAGTTTGAGATGTCCATGCTAGGAGAAATGAAGTTGTTCTTAGGCTTGCAAATTGCTCAATCTAATAAAGGTATTTCCATTTCTCAAACCAAGTATATCAATGAAACGCTTAAGAAATTTCAGATGGAAGAGTCTAAACCAGTTGGCACTCCCATGGTTACTAGTTGTAAATTAAGTAAGTTTGATGATACTAAAGATGTTGATCAGACAGAATACAGATCTATGATTGCTAGTCTTCTTTATGCTACAACTACAAGACCTGATATTATGCATGCAGTTTGTCAAGTTGGCAGGTTTCAGGCTTCACCAAAAACTTCTCATCTACTTGCAGTCAAAAGAATTTTCAGATATCTAAAGGGGACAATAGAGTATGGTTTTTGGTATCCTACAGGTAATCAACTTGATTTATATGATTTCACTGATGCTGATTGGGCAGGTTGTGTTGATAACAGGAAGAGTACTAGTGGAGAAACATTTTTTCTTCGAAAAAAAAATAGGAAGAGGGTGTCTTGTAAGTTGGTCAAGTAAAAAACAATCAGCAGTGTCTCTATCTACTGCTAAAGCAGAATACATAGTAGCCACAACTTATTGCACTCAAATTCTATGGATGAAACAGATGTTGGAAGATATACATATTCATTATGATGACCCTATACCTATCTTCTGTGATAATACCAGTGCAATTAGTATTTCTAAAAATCCTGTTATGCATTCAAAAACAAAGCACATTCCCATTAAATTTCATTTTCTAAGAGAGCAGGTTATGTCTAAAGTTATTAAAGTGGAATATGTTGGCACAAAGGATCAGATTGCAGATGTATTTACTAAACCTTTACCTAAAATGCAATTTGATAGTCTCAGGGATCAGTTGGGGGTTTACCCTCTGTAATTTCATTTCATTCTCAAAGATTGGAAGGGCTTCATTATAAAATCAAACTGCACAGGTTTATTGACTATTATTGATAGGGGGAGTTGCTACTGAAATGATACATCTTTGCAAGTGTTTTTCTTTGCTCAGGGGGAGTCATCCAGTTATGAAAAGAAAAGGTTGATGAAGGAGTCCCAGTAAGAGAGGTGAGCAATATTGAATCTGCTACAAAGGACACAGTTGAAGATAAAGATGAACAGGTCCAAGAATCAGAAGGAGAAGACTCTGGCTTAGATACAAATACTCTACAGGACTCAAATAAGACAGTTCATCCATTTAGAGGGAATTTGTATTAGTTGAATATCTGAGGAGCATGTTTTCTTTGTCATAGATGTCAAAAGGGGGAGAAGAGATTTAAAGTTTTCCATCAATGCCAAAGGGGGAGTTTGTTGGCAGGAATTGCAGTTTACACAGTTTGCACAGAACTTGTTTTTGTCATTAATGTCAAACTTCAAAAATAATAGAGACAGGTGTGGATCAGTTTGCACAGGCGTGGATCAGTTTGCACAGGATCAGTTTGCACGGGCGTGGATCAGTTTGCACAAGCACGGTGGTTCCAAATTCGGAGATCAACATGCCTCTCGACATACCCAAATGAGAAACTGCGAAGAACCCAGGAGTTTCTATATCAAGATTTCGGGAGTTTCTATTTCGAGATTTCAGGAGTTTCTATTTCGGGATTTTTGCATGGTAAGCAAAAACTTCAACATCACGAAGTCCTAAATGTCGAAACCACGACTTAATCTGAGTCGTTGATCAGAGGGAGATCATGGACCGTTGATCCGAATCCATTTCAGAGTTTCAGATACCTGGAGTTGGAGGAGTCAAGAGTCAAGACTCTTCATCACAGGAGTCCCGAAGTTCCGAAATGGGAAATCATGAAAGCACTTTATGGATAAGCGTCTGGTCATAACCTATGGTCACATTGACGAAGGCTCGAGGAAGGAGCTAGTGCAACTAAGCTCCAATTCGGAGTTTCGGGGATCGCGACATGGAGCATCAAGAAACTTCACCACAGGAATACCGAAATGCCGAAATCACGAAATGTGAAATGCTGATATGTCGAAACGCCGAAATACAAAAACGCCGAAAAAACTTTTTAGTGAAGATTTCGGGGTTCGTGACTTGGAATGTTGAAACACTTCATCACAAGAAATGCCGAAATGCCGAAATGCGAAATGCCAAAATGGCGAAATGCAAAACGCCGAAATACTGGGGATCGGGAGTTGGAGTATCGAAACACTTCATCACAGAAGTGTCGAAACGCCGAAATGTGAAACGCCGAAATATCTTTTTGGTGTAGGCAGTGGTTACCGCCGATGGTCATGTGAGAGAGAGAAGCTAGCATGAAGCTAAGCCCTATTTCGAGGTTTCGTAACTTGAAGTGTCAAGACTCTTTGACACAGGATTGCCGAATTGCCGAAATGAGAAATGAGAAATGCATTTCGATTAACCTATGGTCATGGCCAATGGACATATGGGTTAGCATAAGTGGCTTACCAAAGCGCTCAAGGGTTATTCTATGCTGAAGAATTAAAACAGATGTATGTTCATCGAACGGTGCTAGTTAAATGTTTAAACTGATCATGTGGATATTGTTCGTCTTGATGCCTTGGCCAATAATAATCATTGTAAGGAAGTTATTCAGTTATTGTAACTAAATCTTTGAATCCTGAAGGTTCGATTGTACACGCTGATGATACAGGAAGATATATAAAGAAATTTTTTCAAGAAAAGTAAATAAGAGAGAGGATTATGGGAAATATATGGCTCTGTAAAATTTGAGGAAGAGAAAAGACAGAGAAGGGAAGACACATACACAGATTGAAAATCTAAGTGGTTTGGTCAAGAATGAATTGTGCGGAGAGGATTTGAATGCTTATTGTTTGATAGAGAAGATAAAGAGTTGGTTTGCAGGTTCTTTGTGACAGAGAATGATTTCAGGGTGGTAGGGAGGAGCAAGGGGAGACTGTAAAAGTTTTTGTACAAGTTGGTTCTTGTACATCTGGGAGTTGTAGCTTCCATTCAGTAGGTGCTGAAGAAACAGAGGTAGCAGCCTCATCTGGGTTATAGCTCAGATAAAATAAGAATGTAAAGAGGAGTTGTAGCTTGCCTTTCATTCATAAAAAGAAGAGGTTTTTCCCTTTTGGGTTTCCTCATGAAAAATCATTGTGTCACTGTTTCATTTATGTGATTGTATATTTATTGGTTAAATGTATTACTGCAAGTTAAATGTTAAAGGCATGATTTATTTATTAATAAGTAATCTTCTTATAAAATGAAAGAAATTTTATACAACTGATTCACTCCCCCCTCTCAGTTGACTTATCCTGTACAACACCTTCAAGTCATGCTATTCCCACACCATCATGGAAGCTAAAATATTTCAATTTTTTTCTAGAAGATAATAAGAGTATTTTTAAGGGAATATGCATTTGGAGACAAGGGGTTTAATTCTATTTCTCCTAAGTAAGATGTTGGATAAGGTGGATTTTATCTAGAGTTGTTTGTTGAAATGGGATGATAAAGGGATCTCCTTGACTTCTTACTTAGGATTGGGGTTAAAGTATGTCTGCCTCTTAATGAAATCCGATGCTACAACTTGTCATTTTTATAGTTTTTTACTTGGAGTATTTCTAGTAGTCTTGCTTATGTTAAGTCTTGGTAGGTTGATTTCAACCACGATGATCATGGTCAAGCCCGTTACCCTCTTTTGTTGAGATTTCTAAGCCCTTCTTCTTGATCTGCATCCTTTTGTTGATTTTTTCCCACTATTTTAGTTAGTTTTTTATTCTATATAGTCATTGGAAATCATTTTGATCAAATCTCTAGATGTGTGTAGAAGTGGACCTCAAATGGAAGCTTCCTCGCCCCCCCCTCATTTTGTTTTTTTTGGTGCATAACTGATGGTGTTTTCTAGTAGAAGGTTTGATACCTAAATATTCCAAACACTTTCTTTGTGTGTCAAGATTAGGACCACTTGATTAGAGATTTCCCTCTTCACACACCCCCCCTGAGTGAAGTGGTGGGAAAGGGTGGAGGTTTACGACCCCTTCTTCCAAGGGTCTGTGGAATATTGGCACATTTGTAGCTTTGGTTTGAGCAATAGGGTTGAGGTCTTACAGGGCATGGAGTTCCTTCAATCAGTTATGTTGGTTCTTATGTTCAAGTTCTAGTGCCTCTAGTGCTTGTTCAAGCGGTGATGAAACATGTGTTGATAGTGCAAGATAAGGTAGTACATGTTCATATGTGTTAGGTTCTAGAGGGCCAAGTTTGTGGATTTTCTACTTAGGTGTTGTCAATACCAATAGTTTGATTAAGGCCCTCAAAGGTCCCATGGAGCATCCTCAAGGTAGGTATTCTTCTTTGGAAGTGGAAATTCCTAAGGTATCTCAAAACCCTAGGTTGGTGATCACATATGGTTCCATTTTTCTAAGTTGGTTGGAAGGGATATCAAGTCCAGTGGAATCTCAAGAAAAACAAGTAAACAATGGTTTTCTCCCCCATTTGAGAGGACATACCTATTGAGGATCTTATCCCTTAACCATGAATGAAGTCCTGTAAGGACTTGATTCTTCAATCGCTTGGTTTCAATGGATTTGAGATGGACAACTAGTTCAATAGTTTGGGATTTCATCTCCCATTGGAATGAAGCTATTCCTACTATCCTAGAATGTTCACAAGATGACACTTCCTAGTTGTAAGAAATTTGTGCAAGGTATGTTGCAACATTTTTAGTCGAATGTGGTCTTATTACAGGAGGTCAAATCCATTAGATTTAAGCTTTAGAACATGATGAAGTATCGTTGGAATGGCCCATTTTGGGATTCATAACATTGTCAGGGGAGTATAGGTGTGGTTATTGTTGAAATTACTAAGACAATTGAGAGGTGGGGTGAATCAGTTGTCTCTGTGCTTAAACAATTTTAAGTCTATTAAACCATTTTTAATCTTTCATCAAGTGACCATCAATATTATACATCATATGAACAACATAAATAATGAGCATCAATCACACATAAGATATACACAGCGACATATTTTCACGAGGAAACCCATAAAGGGATAAAACCTCTTCTTCTTCGAAATGATAGGCAGTCTTTTAAGTTATGTACATCATCTATGTTTGAGCACCAAATCAAAGTGAGGCTACTACCTCTGTTTTAAAATCTCCAACTTGTTGAGAGCACCAACTCTCTGGTTTCTCTAGCACCCACTAGAAGGAAGCACCAACTCCCTAAATATTCCAACACCAACTGGATTTATACAAGCACCAACTTGTATACAGAAAACTCTGTGTTTTCCCAAGCACCACCCTGCCACCCTGTTTTTCTAGGCACAACTAGATGGAAGATACAACTTCCAATATTCAAGCACCAACTGTTACACATTATTTTCGTCATCCCTATGACCGTTAATGATGTAAACCTATTTGTTTCCTTCAAAGGGGTCAGTGGCCCGAGTTCCTAAAGAAAGAAGAGAGAAGAACTTTTCCTGAGAAAAGAAGTTGCATTTTCCTTGGTAAAAACCCTATTAAAGATGATTTTCACATGCTGCACTATGGCTAGGGTGAGATAATGCCTGATTCTTGCACACTGCACCATAGCTGGGTTGCGAGAAGTTTGCAGGTTGCTCTATAAACGGGGTGCGAGAATGATCATACCTGGGAAAAATGAGCATCTTCTCGATGCTTCTAGAAGGAGAAAATTCCATGGTGAGGTGGCATCCGAATGGTTTGGATCTTACTTGCTTTCATGATTTGGTGGGATCATCCTAACCTCCTCACCTTATCCTCTTCAGCTTATAAAAGGAGAGGAGTTCTCATGGAGAAAGTTGGCTTGGATGAGATTAGCTTTTGAGCTTTTGATTTTGGAGCTTGGATTGGATTGAGCTTTGGAGATTGTTAGCTTGGCTAGATGAGCCATTTTGTCAAGATAGATTGTGAATATTATCAGATCTATGCTCTCAGAATTCTTGGAGTGGAAGTGTGTGGGGAACGAAGGACAGTTGGAAGGGACCTTACGACATCAAGGCCACGGTTGTAATCTCTCTTTCACATTTAATATGATACAGTAATATGATTCTTTCTTATAAAGCTTGTTGCGTTTTATTGTATGATTCCTTGATCACATACATAGGTTTATATTGAGATTATTCTATTACTATCTGTAACGCACCCACTACGAAAATCAAAATTTTCGTCGATTTCTCAAGGATCAAAATCCCCGAATTACTCACTGGGGGGCCTAGCGTCCACTAGTTCCTCATATGTTCACCTCCATGTGGTTGTGGGTCACAACTACAGGTCGAACCAGTACAGAGTCTCTTCGCACTTCGCAACTCAGTGCTACCAGAACGTCGAGTCTTTCGACTCTGAAAACCCTGAAGCTCAAAACAGCAAAACGCCGAACCCCGACAGGGCTAGCGAATGGCAAGTTTCCCTCGAAAGGGAGATTGATGGCCATAAGCCTCCCCTGATTCAACGGTATGGATCCTTCCGGGGTTTCGGTATTTGGGAGTTCGAAATGCAACGACTCCAGTATTCTTTGTCATTCAAATCACTGAATTCCGTTATGGAAATTCATGTAAGAGATCGACGGCTCTTAAGAGTGTGGATCTAATGGTCCACAGGATTTTGAGACTTTTCCCTGAACTCTGACCGCTCACCGCGTGTCTCCTTTGATGGACGGTCTAGATTCCTTCAGGACTTCTCTTTTCTATTACCAAGCACGTCGGGATTTCGAGTATCGGGATTTCACGATTTGTGAAGGCAAGGTTTCTTTCCCTTTGGTTTCCCAGATGCCGAAATGTCGACCGGAAGCCACGTGTCCCTTCGATGGACGGTGGCGACCTTCAGCCAAGATCAACGGTCATGATCTTTTTGGGATGATCAACGGTCATGATCAAATCTCGTCTTTCCTTAATCTCATTCACACCTCACACCATTTCGGGGTTTCGGTGATCGGGATTTCGTGACTCGCGAAGACAAGGGTTCTTGCCCTTTGGTTTCCCGAGTGCCAAAACGTCGAAGCGCTCACCAGCAACCACGTGTGCTCTATAGATGGACGGTCTAGGTACTTTCATGGACCATGGGGTCTATGGCCTCGATTCCTTCATCTCTTGCAAGGGTAAAAGGGGTCGTGTCATTAATGCCTGCGTCTCTTCCTCAAATCTAACGGTCATCACAGACCCCGGGATCCCCCGAAGGGATCATGTTCATGCATTGCTTGCAAAGGCAGAGAGGGGTCGAGGAACTATCATCCACGTTCCTTCCCCACCTCCAACGGTTGTTACGGACCTTGGATCCTCTGAGAGGATCTCGTCCGTTAATAGAGACTTAAACATATGCTAACATTTTGGGAGTTCACCAGTCGAATTTTTGGGACTTATCAATCATGAGAGTCCGACCTCTTGTCAACGGGACTCCCGAACTCCCGATTTGCGAAATCCTGATGGGCTCTTTCTTTCGGGATTCTCCCGAGATCATGGATTACTACCACGTATCCTCCCTCATATGGACGGTCCTCGTTGTTTCACTATTTGGCGACTTGCAAACCCCAGTGATGCAAATCCTTTGTCAACTCGAATCCCCGGTATCCAAAATACCGATGGACTCTCGATCTCCACCATGTGTCCTTCACGGATGGACAGTCCAGATCTATATCAGGACTTTCACCATGGAGTGTCCTAATCTCTTATCATCAGGACTCCTGGAATCCCAAACTCTGAATCCCCGATACCAACTCCTCTCTCGGGACTTTTTCCCTTGTTCACGAGGGCTTAACCCTCATGCATCTCCTGACAGATCCAATGGCTGTAAGGTTTTCTAGCTAAGATCTGATGGCTCAGATATGTCCCACGTCGTGCACTCTCCCCATACTCTCTGGACATGGACAAACCAATGGTCCAGATACTCCCACAGACCTTGGGGATCTACGGTCCCGATTTCCTCGCTACTCACGAAGATAAAAGAAAAGGGGTAAGGTATGTAACGCCCTTGTTTCTTACGCCAATCTAACGGTCGTGAATGACCGCAGATCTTTCGATGGGATCTCGTCTGTCGATCGATACTTATCCCTACGCTACTACTTTGGGATTTCAAGAGGATCATTCTTCCTCGTATAGGGTTGCTAAGACTTCCGCATTCAAGTCCTTTTTTTTTCCAGGTTCTTGGTAAACTTTTCCAAGAAGGGTATCTCTATGGAGAGATATATTCTGGGGCATTCCCGGAGACAGATAAGGGGAAACAAATTCCCGAGAACGGACTGGAAGTCTAACTTGGTTCAACTTACACATAAATAAATTTATCTATCAACATAATCCATGCGTGGTTTTTCTGTTACAAGCATACATCTACCCTTTCTTATCAAAACACTGCATAGACAGTCTTAAACTGTAATCATTCACAATTTCACAGTTTATGAGCATATATGTCAGCATATGAATTTCAATATGCAAGATGTAAAATACTTATCAGAAATAACACCAGAAGTGAGTGCAATTGCTGAGAGGGGTGCTCGTTTCCACCCAACCGTAGGCTCAGCGATTCCGATAGGATTTACAGCTAGCCACCCCCGAGCTGAGACCACGATGCTGAGAGATTGTGTCTCGGTTTTCCAGTGACCCAGAATGAGGGTTACTCTCCCCCTTCTCTGATATCACTCACTCTGCGTATCTCCAGAGTTCTCCTCCTCCCCTCGCGTCTGCCCCAATCGCTTCTCCCTCACGCCTTATCCTCTTTCAAGGTTGCGTGTGGCACGATTTCCCTTGCACTAGTAAGGCCTGACGACTCTACGGATGGGCGGTTCACCCCCCCATCCCTCATTAATTCTTGAGGATCCATCTACCTACCAGCCTGTGAGACATTTAATTCGGGGCCAGTGAGCCGCTCTTGGTTCTCCGGGCCAGTGAAGTCCAAATACGGTATTGTTTTCGGTGGAAGTTAACGCCACCATTATAGGTGCCTTCCACCACCTTTCTCCAGCCATCGTGGTCTCTTTTTCAGCATATCCCCTCTCAGCAGTCCTGCAATATATATATATATATATATATATATTCATAATATTATTCACATTCATCGACCTTTTCCACAAGGTCCATTCACATCACACATTCACATTTCTGAGTTTGCCACAGTTCTTGGCCAGTCCAGTTATTTTTACAAACTGGGGGAAACAGGGTGTTACAATTCCCTCCCTCTTAAAGGAACATCATCCTCGATGTTCTTATCTATTAACATGAAATGCATGTACAGAAGTAAACAAAATCGGATATGTATGTTTCATGGCATCCTCCATTTCCCATGTAGCCTCATCTGGGCCAAAATGTTTCCACTGCACCTTGACCTATGCAATGGTTCAGTTCTGGAGCGGGGTTTCCTTTCTGTCTAGTATGCATTGGGGTTCTGGTAGAAATACTCCCTCTGGTTCCACCTGGATCACAGACCAGTCAATTATATGGTTAGCATCATGTACATATTTCTTCAATAATGAAACATGGAAAACATTATGTGCTTTTACTGTGGGAGGAAGTGCTAGCCTATAGGCTACAGGTCCCACTCTATCTGGAACCTCAAAGGGTCCACAATACCGAGGTGCCAACTTGGCACAAGCTCCCATTTTCAGGGAACTCTTCCTGGGCCGAACTCTGAGATATACATGATCTCCCGCTTTGAACTCTCTTGGAGTTCTCTTTTGGTCGGCATAACTTTTCTGTCGGTTTTGAGCGACCTTCAGGTTTTGTTTTATCTGAGTCACCTGCTGTTCCATTTCTTTCAATATGTCGGGTCCAAAAGAAATCATTTTTACGGGATTACTCCAGTTGACTGGAGTATTACACGATCTACCATAGAGGACTTCGAAGGGACTCATCTTTAAGGATGCTTGGTAGATGTTATTGTAGGCGAATTCTACCAGTGGCAGGTAGTCTTCCCACTTCTTGGGTTGATGCATTACATGCATTCTTAGCATGTCTTCAAGTACTTGGTTCACTCTTTCCTTCTGTCCGTCGGTTTGAGGGTGATAGGCGGTGATAAACAACAATTTTGTCTCTAAACCGGCCATCAATGATTTCCAAAAATTAGAGGTAAATTTCGTCTCTGTCAGACACGATATCTTTCGGCATACCATGCAGTCTGAATATCTCCTTCATGAACACCTGGGCGATATCGATTGCTTTGCAGGTTGATTTGACAGGGATGAAATGAGCAGACTTACTCAATTTATCCACCACTACCATAATGGCATCGTTCTGTTTGGTTGAGGTTGGTAATCCAGTGATGAAATCCATGGAGATGGTTTTCCATTTCCATTCTGGGATTGGTAAAGGTTGTAATAATCCTGCTGGGTGTCGATGTTCTGCTTTAACCTGCTGGCACTCTATGCATTTGGCTAAGTACTCGGCTATGTCTTTCTTCATTCCAGGCCAATAAAATTGTCTCCTAGTGGCAGTGATCATTTTCTGGTATCATCGATGACTGGAATAGGGTCTTTTATGTAGTTCATCCAGTATGAACCTCTTCAAGTCGTCACAATTTGGAATATACAGTCTATTTCTGTAAGTGAGAAGACCTCCTTCGGTCATCTAGTAGCCTTCATATTTTACTCCGGTGGGTTCTTGCTATAGGTACATGGCCACGATCTGGACGAAGGGATCTGTTTCTTGTGCATTTCTGATTCTTTCCTTGACTTTTGTCTCACAGGTGCTCACCGCTGCCAGGTGAATTGTTTTCATACTTCTTCTAAGGGCATCGGCCACCCTATTTTCCTTTCCTTTAATGTGTTTGATTTCGAAATCAAACTCGCTAAGGAGGGCCATCCACCTAGCTTGTCTAGCATTGAGCTTTGGTTGATCAAACAGGTATCGCAATCCACAGTGATCTGTCATAAGTACAAATTTTCTTCCCAGTAGGTAATGCCTCCACATTTTCAAGGCATGCACTATGGCAGCCAGTTCTAGATCATGGGTCACATAGTTGACTTCATGCTCGTTCAATTTTCGGGATTCATAGCAGATCACACTTCCTTCCTGCATAAGGACTCCTCCGAGCCC
>ML820812.1:45803-59133 GCA_009831015.1 Picea engelmannii
CCAGTTCTAGATCATGGGTCACATAGTTGACTTCATGCTCGTTCAATTTTCGGGATTCATAGCAGATCACACTTCCTTCCTGCATAAGGACTCCTCCGAGCCCTTCCTTACAGGCATCTATGCACACGAGGAAGTCAGCTTCTGGATCGACGATCTTTAGTACGGGTGCATGGGTCAGTAGATGTTTCAAGGTTTGAAATCTTTCTTCACATTTATGTGTCCACGGGAATTTTGTCCCCTTCTTCTGGAGGGCAGTCATTGGACAACCAATCTTGGAGAATCCTTTTATAAATCTCCTATAGTATCTTGCTAATCCCATAAAGGATCTGATATCCGAAACATCCTTTGGGATAGGCCATTCCATGATAGACCTGATTTTGTCAGGGTCTACCGCTACTCCTTCTTCGGAGAGAACATGGCCTAAGTGATGTATTTCCTTCTGGAAGAATTCACATTTGCTAAATTTGGCATAGAGCTGATGTTCTCTTAGCACTTGCAGCACAAGTCTAAGATTCTCTTCATGCTCTTCTCTATTCTTAGAGTAGATTAATGTCATCAATAAAAACTAGCACAAATTTATCTAGAAATTTACTGAGTACATTGTTCATCAAGCACATAAAAGTGGCAGGGGCATTGGTTAACCCAAATGGCACTACCACAAACTCATAGTGACCATACCGTGTTCGGAAGGCAGTTTTATGGATGTCTTCATCCTTGATTCGGACTTGATGGTATCCCAACCTCAAGTCGATCTTTGAGAAAATAGACGTGCCTCCCAATTGATCAAACAAATCATCGATCCTGGGCAAAGGGTACTTGTTCTTTATGGTTACCTTATTGAGTTGTCTATAATCTATACACAGTCTAAGGGTGCCATCCTTCTTTTTCACAAACAAGACTGGTGCTCCCCATGGAAACACACTGGGTCGAATATAGCCTTTATCCATCATTTCTTTTAATTGCAATTTGAGTTCAACTAACTCGGGTGTGCTCATCCAGTAGGGTGTCCTAGACACCAGCACCGCTCCTGGTGCAAGTTCTATCGAGAAGTCTATGTCCCTCCTCCTAGGTAGACCCGGTACCTCTTCCGGAAACACATCTTTGTATTCTCTCAGGATAGGGTGATCATTAGGGCTTGGTTTATCACCTTCGATTGTTTTCAAGACCTATATTGCATATAGGGGACATCCCTTTCGGCAATACTTTCTCATTTGCAGGGCTGATATTTGTCTCACCGAGACGGGTTTTCGGATCCCTTGAAGGGTTATTCTTCTCCCTTCTTTACTTACACACTCTAAGGTTTTATGGTAATAGTCCAATCTGGATTTATGGGTGGCTAGCCAGTCCATACCAATCAACAGATAATATGATCCCAGGGGTAATATGTTAAGGGTTGCTTGGGTGGGGAATTCACCCAACATTAATTAGCACGCTGGTATAACCTCTGCTATCTTCCTTTTGGTGCCAGTGGCTAACTGTACCAACCATGGCTTGGTATGTTTTTGTGGTTGTAGTTTACACTTATCAACAACTTTAGGGGCTATATAACTCAAATTTGAACTAGGGTCAATCAAAATAGACACTAGATGGTTGAAAATCATACCTTCTATTTCCACTACTGAAGCTTGATGGTCAACTTGGTTATTATCCAAGGCTGCATAAATTTGTGGCACACTCTTGGCCACATCATTGATGGTAGTAGTTTCCTGGATGTTATAAATCCTTCGACTATTCTATTGTCGGTGTGGACAGTCTCTCAGGAGATGTTCCTCTCCGCAACCCCAACATTTCAGAGGTTCTCTCTTGGTGTTATCCACCTTCACTGTTATAGGTCCAGAAGTTTTATTTCCGCCTGATGAGGGAAAGTTCTGCTGGTGTACACTCTGGGCTGGAAAGTTCATTCTTGGGTTCTTCTTGTAGTTCTTAAATCCTGGGGATTTGATCCCCTTTTTCTAAAATCTTGAACTATTCTTCGGTTTCCATCCTTCACGAGGTTCCGCTCAATGCCCAAACTGTTCATGACAATAGGTTGCCTTTCGAATGGTGCCTTCTAGGGTCTTTGGCTCATCAAATTCAATTATGTTCCGATATTCCTTGGGTAGCCCACTGATGAAGCGTTGCACCTTTGCCTTTTCTACTTTTATATAAGGTACATACCTCAACAAGTCGAGGAATCTGTTAACATATTCTTCTATAGTAAGTTGTCCTAGTTTGAGTTCATAAAACTCTTTAGTCTTTTCGTCGAAATATTTTTCCGACAGATACTTCTTCCGAAAGTACTTCTCAAATCGTTTCCAAGACAGGTCCTCTTCGCGAACCCCTTTCACATTCTTAAGGTCTTCCCACCAAATGGAAGCTTTTCCATTCAAGTTGAAGGTGGCCACTCGGGCCTTCATATTTTCTGAAAAGTCATGGACTCTAAAATACTTCTTTAGTCCAAGCAGCCAGGCCTCTGCTTCCTCTCCCTTCTTTATTTCACCGTCGAAGGAGGGTGGTTTGGCCTTTCTACATTCTTCGAATTTTTGACCTTTGGAAGACTTTTGCTTCTTCTATTTTCTTCGGAGATAGGAACTAGTTCTACTGCTAGAAAAGCCCTCTGAATTGCCAGCTTCCTTCTCAGAGGAATCATCCGACACTTGTCCTTTACCTCTGGGGTGGACCTTTTTCAAGGTTCTCCTCTCAGTGTGGCCACTGATATGACCATGTTTATGAGTTTCAGGTTCATACTGCATTTGTCTTTGTAGATCGGATAAACTCTGCAGTAAAACTGCGTTAATTTCTGTTTGTTTTTCTTGTTCTTTCATCATCCTTTCATTGTCATCCTTGCAGCTTTGTAATTCGACCATGAGACTCCTCACAGTCTCAGCTAGATCTGGAGGGGTCCCTACTGCCCTTCTTTCATCAGACTCTTCGTCTCTATTGTGGGAGCCCTCTCCCACTTCATGGTGACTTACCATACTATGTGTTGATAATTTCCTGTGGTTGATCTTTCGCTTGTGTGCAAAGACAAATGTTGATTGTTAGTCAATAGTTAGACACATTTTTATAACCCGCGCAAAATTCATATTTCTTTCACATGCATACACAGTCGGGTTTTCATTTCGGACTTTGACCTTTTTGGAATTAAGAGGGTTAAGATAGAGGGTTACTCTTTTTAAGAGTGTTCCGAACGGAGCTTCTGCGCAACTCGTTCATGAGCCCAAGCAAGTCGAGTGTTGTAACCATGCTCTGATACCTATTTGTAATGCACCCACTATGAAAATAAAAATTTTCATCGATTTCTCGAGGATCAAAATCCTCGAATTACTCACAAGGGGGCCTAGCATCCGCTAGTTCCTCATATGTTCATCTCCATGTGGTTTTGGGTCACGACTACGGGCCGAACCAGTACGACGTCTCTTCGCACTTCGCAACTCAATGCTACCAGAACGTCGAGTCTTTCAACTCTGAAAACCCCGAAGCTCGAAACAGCGAAACGTCGAACCCCGACAGGGCTAGAGAATGGCAAGTTTCCCTCCAAAGGGAGATCAATGGCCATAAGCCTCCCCTCATTCAACGATATGGATCCTTTTGGGGTTTCCGTATTCGGGAGTTCGAAATGCAATGACTCCAAGATTCTTTGTCATTCAAATCCCCGAATTCTGTTATGGAAATTCGTGTAAGAGATCGACGGCTCTTAAGAGTGTGGATCCAATGGTCCATGGGATTTTGAGACTTTTCCCTGAAATCTGACCACTCACCGCGTGTCTCCTTTGATGAACGGTCTAGATTCCTTTGGGACTTCTCTTTTCTATTACCAAGCACGTTGGGATTTTGGGTATCAGGATTTCGCGATTTGCGAAGGCAAGGTTTCTTGCCCCTTGGTTTCCCGGATGCCAAAACGCCGAAACGTCGACCGGCAGCCACGTGTCCCTTCGATGGATGACGGAGACCTTCAGCCAAGATCAACGGTCGTGATCTTTTTGGGATGATCAAAGGTCACGATCAAATACCGGCTTTCCTTAATCTCATTCACACCTCATGCCATTTCGATGTTTCGGTGATCGGGATTTTGTGACTCGCAAAGACAAGGATTCTTTCCCTTTGGTTTCCCGGGTGCCGAAACGCCGAAGTTCTTACCATCAACCACGTGTTCTCTATAGATGGACGGTCTAGGTACTTCCATGGACCATGGGGTCTACGGTCCCGATTCCTTCATCTCTTGCAAGGGTAAAAGGGGTCATGGCATTAATGTCTGTGTCTCTTCCTCAAATCTAATGGTCATCACAGACCCTGGGATCCTCCGAAGGGATCATGTTCATGCATTGCTTGCAAAGGCGAAGAGGGGTCGAGGAACTATCATCCACATTCCTTCCCCACCTCCAATGGTTGTTACGGACCTTGGATCCTCTGAGAGGATCTCGTCCATTAATCGAGACTTAAACATATGCTAACATTTTGAGAGTTCACCAGTTGAAGTTTCGGGACTTATCAATCACGAGAGTCTGACCTCTTTTCAACGGGGCTCCCAAACTCCCGATTTGCGAAATCTCGATGGGCTCTTTCTTTCGGGATTCTCCCGAGATCCTGGATTACTGTCACGTATCCTCCCTCAGATGGACGGTCCTCGTTGTTTCGCGATTTCGTGACTTGTGACCCCCAGTGATGCAAATCCTTTGTCAACTCGAATCCTCGATATCCGAAATACCGATGGACTCTCGATCTCCGCCATGTGTCCTTCACAGATGGATGGTCCAGATCTATATCGGGACTTTCACCATGGAGTGTCCCGATCTCTTATCATCAGGACTCCCGGAATCCCGAACTCCGAATCCCCGATACCGACTCCTCTCTCGGGACTTTCACCCTTGTTCACGAGGGCTTAACCCTCATGCATCTCCTAACAGATCCAATGGTTGTCGGGTTTTCTAGCTAAGATCTGACAGCTCAGATCTGTCCCACATTGTGCACTCTCCCCCTACTCTCTGGACGTGGAAAAACCAATGGTCCAGATACTCCCACAAACCTTGGGGATCTACGGTCCCAATTTCCTCGCTACTCACGAAGATAAAAGAGAAGGGGTAAGGCATGTAACGCCCTTGTTTCTTCCGCCAATCTAATGGTCGTGAATGACTGCAGATCTTTCGAAGAGATCTCGTCCGTCGATCGATACTTATCCCTACGCTGCTACTTCGGGATTTCAAGAGGATCATTCTTCCTCGTACAGGGTTGCTAAGACTTGCGCATTCAAGTCCTTTTTTTTTCCAGGTTCTTGGTAAACTTTTCCAAGAAGGGTATCTTTGTGGAGAGATCTATTTTGGGGCACTCCTGGAGACAGATAAGGAGAAACAAATTCCCGAGAATGGATTGGAAGTCTAACTTGGTTCAACTTACGCATAAATAAATTTATCTATCAACATAAGCCATGCGTGGTTTTTCTGTTACAAGCATACATCTACCCTTTCTTATCAAAACACTGCACATACAGTCTTATACTGTAATCATTCACAATTTCACAGTTTATGAGCATATATGTCAGCATATGAATTTCAAGATGAAATATGTAAAACATTTATCAAAAATAACACCAGAAGTGAGTGCAACTGCTGAGAGGGGTGCTCGTTTCCACCCAACCGTAGGCTCAGCAATTCCGATAGGATTTACAACTAGCCACCCCCAAGCTGAGACCATGATGCTGCAAGACTGCTTCTCAGTTTGCCAGTGACCGAGAACGAGGGTTACTCTCCCCCTTCTCTGCTATCACTCACTCTGCATATCTCCAGAGTTCTCCTCCTCCCCTCGCGCCTGCCCCAATCGCTTCTCCCTCACGCCTTATCCTCTTGCGAGGTAGCGTGTGGCGCGATTTCCCTCGCACTGGTCAGGCCTAACGGCTCTACAGATGGGTGGTTCACCGCCCCATCCCTCATTAATTCCTAAGGAGCCATCTACCTACCAGCCTGCGAGACATTTAATTCGGGGCCAACGAGTCGCTCTTGGTTCTCCGGGCCAGTGAAGTCCAAATACGGTATTGTTTTCGGTGGAAGTTAACACCACCATTCTAGGTGCCTTCCACCGCCTTTCTCCAGCCATCGTGGTCTCTTTTTCAGCATATCCCCTCTCAGCAGTCCTGCAATATATATATATATATATATATATATATATATATATATATATATATATATATATTCATAATATTATTTACATTCATCAACCTTTTCCACAAGGTCCATTCACATCACACATTCACATTTCTGAGTTTGCCACAGTTCTTGGCTAGTCCAGTTATTTTTACAAACTGGGGGAAATAGGGTGTTACACTATCACTTTGGTTGGTTGCGTTCTTTTGCAGGTTCATCATTGTATGAGCGTTGGAATGGAGCTAGGATGGCGATGACAAGAAGAAGTGGCGTTTAAATGGTATGTCACCTATCCCTCTTTAGTTAGTAAATTCAATATCTAAAACTTAAGGAAAGCGTCATGTTTTGGTGTGTTTTGTTCTAGATCTAGGTGCATCTAGGGAGATCAGTTAGTGTCCGCACCTACCGATTTATCCAATAACAAAATATTTGCCTCAGCCTCTGGACTTCATGATGAAGTTGAGACGTTAGCATCTTAAACTAGGGGATAAGTACCAACCTTTCCTGTGCTTTGCGTTGGGAAGTCCAAGCATAGTTTTCTATGGTTCAAGCTTGTGTAAAAATGAAACCACCAATCTCAATCATAGTTTCCTTTGGTTCAATATTGTGCAAAAATGAAACCACCTACCTCAAGCATAGTTTTTCGCTGGTTCAAACTTGTGTAAAGATGAAACCAGATCGAAGCATAGTTTTGTTTAGTTTTAAGCTTGTGAAAAAATAAAATCTATCCCAAGCATAGTTTTGTTTTGTTTTAAAGATTGCGTAAAAATGAAAACAATCCCGAGCATGGTCTTTGTTCTTTCTCATGCTCGTAAATACATGAGAATAAGTTACCGATCTTAGTCTTTATTCTTTCTCATGCTCGTAAATCAATGAGAATGTAACCGAGTATACTTTTATCACTTTTTCAGACTCATAAAGGTTATACGAAAAAGGAACCCACTGGAGTTCCCTTTAAGCTCTTTTCAGACTCTCTAAACATGAAAAGATTGTCAAGTGACCTTGTTCTGTTCACGCTCGTAAAAGTATTTGAATAAAACATTCGATGGGCGATAGTTTATCACTTTCTCGGTCCTGTCGAACTATTTTACGAAAAAGGAACTGAGAGAGT
This sequence comes from Picea engelmannii, assembly GCA_009831015.1. Taxonomy (NCBI): domain Eukaryota; kingdom Viridiplantae; phylum Streptophyta; class Pinopsida; order Pinales; family Pinaceae; genus Picea; species Picea engelmannii. The sequence continues at coordinate 53,031 of ML820812.1, forward strand.
TCTCTTTAAGTGTTTTTCAGACTCTATAAACATGAAAAAACCCCGAGTTTTCTTTATTTTGACTCATAAAACAAACATTGAAAGGCCCATATGGGACTGAACCACTCCTTCCTAGGGTTCATTAAACATACTCTGAGGCACTCATTCGAAGGATGAGCTTACATTTCAAGCATATGTTATCCTCCTCAAGCTTGTGTAAAAATAAATAGGTACTCGCCAGAGATGGTGGGGGAAAAATTGGGAAAGAAATGTGTCTAAACCTGTATTCTATGGAAGAGTCACTTTTGAACATGACACCCTTTCACTTGCTTTGTGTATAGGTTGGAAAATCCGCTTGTCTCCTGATCATACTCCTTTATAAGATTACAAATTGGTCTGTGATCCTTGTTGTTGAGTCAGTGTTTCCAAGACAGTTGTCATATCGTCAATATGTTCAAAAGCGATGTTCAACCCGAAAATCCTTCTATTGCGTTGGCCATTTCTGCATTCTGTAAGCCTTCTATTGTGTCGACCATCCCTGAGTCAGTCCTAAAGAACTTGTTACTCTGATCTACCTCAAATCTTTTGACTCGTTTCGTGTCATTGATGGGGGATACATTAAGGCCCTCCTGTGACGAGTATTTTCCTGTCGACTTCAATTCATTAGCCAGGAATTAGACTTAGAAACTAATTGGTACCTTGGAACTTGCATGCCTCAATGACAGGTTTCCTCGCTTTCGACAGTGGGTTTTCATTATTGACCCTTGATCGGGAGATTCCGTCGAGTGTTCGACTTCAGCTCATTTATTCGCATTCGTTGGATTGTACTAAGTTACCTTGGGAGTCATTGAAATTAATGGTGATTTCCCTCGCACTTGTTAATAGTATACACTAATGACCGGTAATCAAGTGGTTTCTACCATGTTCGACTTCGACACATGTATTTGCATGGTTAGATTCATACTATAGAGTGGTGAAGATGAAGACCCTGGATTTTTTCTGACAGATTTAGGTTGCGTTAGAGTATTTTCAGTTTGTACTGTTGCATAGATCCACATTGTATGTCTCGTGGCTATGTTCAAATTTGAGTCTTTAACACATAGATCCACAATGTATTTTTGGTGGCTATGTTCAGATTTGAGTCATATTGGCATGGACCCACAGTGTATGTTTGGTGGCCATGACCTATCTTACTTGAAATGGATCTTCGCATGTCGAAATTTGTGCTCTGATTCATTTGTATTCTGAGTATGGGAATGCCTACCTCAGTGATGATATATTATTGTACTGTATTTCTTTGTTTGTTGGCAGGTTTCTGACCGACTGTTCCTTGTTCCCTACACACACTCGACAAAGTATTTCAACTATCACTCTATTCTAACTTCATACTTTGGGGGGCTCTCTGTTACACATTATTTTCATCATCCCTATGATCGTTAATGATGTAACCTATCTGTTTCCTTCAGAGGGGTCAGTGGCCTGAGTTCCTAAAGAAAGAAGAGAGAAGAACTTTTCCTGAGAAAAGAAGTTGCATTTTCCTTTGTAAAAACCCTATTAAAGATGATTTTTGCATGTTGCACTATGGCTAGGGTGCGAGAATGCCTGATTCTCGCACGCTGCACCATAGCTGGGTTGCAAGAGGTTCGCAGGTTTCTCTATAAGAAGGGTGCGAGAATTCTCATACGTGGGAAAAACGAGCATCTTCTCGATGCTTCTAGAAGGACAAACTTCCATGGTGAGGTGGCATCTGAATGGTTTGGATCTTACTCGCTTTCATGATTTGGTGGGATCATCCTAACCTCATCACCTTATCCTCTTCATCTTATAAAAGGAGAGGAGCTCTCATGGAGAAAGTTGGCTTGGATGAGATTAGCTTTTGAGCTTTTGATTTTGGAGCTTGGATTGGATTGAGCTTTGGAGATTGTTAGCTTGGCTAGATGAGCCATTTTGTCAAGATAGATTATGAATATTATCATATCTATGCTCTCAGAATTCTTGGAGTGGAAGTGTGTGGGGAACAAAGGACAGTTGGAAGGGACCTTACGACATCAAGGCCATGATTGTAATATCTCTTTCACATTTAATATGATACACTAATATGATTCTTTCCTATAAAGCTTGTTGTGTTTTATTGTATGATTCCATGATCACATACATAGGTTTATATTGAGTTTATGCTATTACTATCACTTTGGTTGGTTGCATTCTTTTGCAGGTTCATCATTGTATGAGCGTTGGAATGGATCTAGGATGGTGATGGCGAGAAGAAGCAGCATTTAAATGGTATGTCACCTATCCCTTTTTAGTTAATAAATTCAATATCTAAAACTTAAGGAAAGCATCATGTTTTGGTGTGTTTTGTTCTAGATCTAGGTGGATCTAGGGAGATCGGTTAGTGTCTACACCTACTGATTTATCCAATAACACCAACTTGAATATCAGAGGACCACATTCCTCCCTAGCACCACCCTTCCTCCCTGATTAGGCATAATTGATTGACAAACAAACAATACAGTTATTTCAATTCTTACCCCTTCTTTATTGTTCTGCAATTCTTCTCTGGTTCAAAAATTGTTCTGCAGTTCTGCTCTGCTACATGCTATTCTTCTATTCTACTCTTTCTTCTGTCTGTTCGACGACTAATACTCATCTCTGAGTTTTATCTCATGCTCTGCATTCCTTCATTTTACCCTTTTTACAGTTCATCTCATTATTTCGGTTAGAACAGCTAACCATACACAGTTGTTGCATCTCTCCTTTTATACTCATCAGCCTCATAAGTTACACCTCAAATATCCTTGGGCAAAGACAAAAACTTCTCAGCAACTGTATCACCAACCGATCAAAAACCATGATTCGATTTTCTAACTGAATTGTAACTGAACTTATTAATCATGAAAATAAACGATGACCCTTCGATCATATTCCTGATTAACCTGCACCATTGGATTACCAATGATGGATCTCGCGCATACTCCATATGCCCACTGGTTGTGACCACGGGCCTAATCATAATGCCTTTCACATTTCACATTTCGGCAATCATGTTTCGAAGGGTCTCGACACTCCAAGTTGCGATCGTCAAAAAAGAGCTTAGCTCTGCTAGCTCCACCTTCTCATATGATCATCGAAGGTGACCACAACCTACACAAAAAGGTGTTTTCGCGTTTCACATTTCAACTATCCAGAGGTGAAGAGTCTTAACTCTTCATGTTGCGATCTCTGAAAAGGGGCTTAGCTTCACTAGCTCCTCCCTTTCACATGACCACTGGTGGGGACCTGGCGCTTATCCACAAAGCGCTTTGTAATTCGCAAATTCGGGAATCCTGTGGTGAAGAGTCTCGACTCTTCATGTTGCGATCTCCGAAAATGAGCTTAGCTCCACTAGCTCCTTCCCCTCACGTGACCACCGACAGTGACCACAGGCTGCTCCAAAAGGTGCTTCGCGATTTCACATTTCAGCATTCTTGTCGTGAGTGTCCTTTACACCACCAACTCCCGGTATCCAAAACTCCGAAATGGAGTCAGATCAACGGTCCATAATCTTGATGATTCGACGGTCCAGATCTTTTCGTGATCTCGCATATTGCGAGTTTCTGCCGTGAATTGCTTCCTTGACTCCTCCAACTCCCATTATCCAAAACTCTGAAACGAAACCTTTGTCATGCTTTGATCTATCGTCACGTGTCCCTCTTGGATCAACGATCTAGATCTTATTGCGATTTCTCATATCGCGAGTTAGAAGTTTAGAGCACTGCCTTCCTTTGACTTTCTAGTCAACAAAATGTTAATCCCTCGCCATGTGTACTCCTTGATGATGGATGACCCTCCTGCTTTGGGGACTTTGTAAGCATGCTTCATATTGTACTTAAAGATCGTTCTCCTTCTTCTCAATCCAACGATGGTCAGTGCTTGCGCTTAGATCCAACGTCTGAGATTTGTTCTCTTTTGCGCGTTCCTCCTATCTAAATTTAGATCTAACGGTCATCGGGAATTCGATATGGGTGATCCAACGATCATTGTTGCTCCTCACTATTGATCTTGCCATTTCCATGCCATCATCACTCTGTTGAACGTGTTGATCTTTGCCATCAATGACAAAACATGCATACTCTACCTCTGTCTGAAAACATGCCAACAATCTCCCCCTTTGACATTGATGGCAACCCCTTTAAGAACATCCATCTTTACCACTGTACTAAAATTACCACACTTTCTCCCCCTTTGACATCAATGTCAAAGAAAAAACAAGCTCCGCCTGAGTTGTTGCAGTACATCTCGAAGGTATCAGATATGTGACAAGCATATACTCCCCCTGTGTTTTTGCAGTATTCTTCAGAGATATTCAAGATTCAACCAACACAAAATCCCCCTGATAGGATGGACCCTCTTAATTTGACAGTGAGGCCACGCTCAAATTCTGGCGAAGATATCCAAAAGGTGTCGCTACTAATGGTTTAGTAAAGATATCAACAATATGTTCTGTGGAAGGAATATAATTCAGCTGAATGACTCTGTTTGTAACTTGTTCTCTAAGAAAATGGTATTTTATTGGGATATGCTTAGTCTTGGAATGAAGAACAAGATTCTTGGAGAGACTAATGGCACTAGTATTATCACAGTGAATTGTAATCAGATCAGTATAATTTACCTTCAAATCTGTAAGAGTTTGAATCATCCATAAAATCTAAGTGCAGCAAGTAGCAGCAACAATGTACTCTGCCTATGTAGTTGATAATGAAATAGATCCCTGCTTCTTACTAATCCATGCTACCAACGAGTCACCTAGGAAGAATGCACCTCCACTGGTGGTCTTTCTCTCATCCACACAATTTGCCCAATCTGCATCTGAATAAGCAGTTAACTGAAAATTCTGATTTCTGGGATACCACAGACCATAAGTCATTGTTCCCTTCAAGTATTTGAATATTCTTGTGACAACTACCAAATTACTTTGTTTAGGAGCAGACTGATAATGACCTACCATTCCAACAGCTTGCATTGTATCAGGACGGGATGTTGTGATGTACAAAAGACTGCCTATCATAGAGTGATATGTCCTTTGATCAACATCAGGTGAAATATCATCTTTACTAAGCTTGCAACCAACCACCATAGGTGTACTAACAAGAGAGGAAACCTCCATCTGAATTTTCTTCAACATCTCTTTCAAATATTTTTCTTGAGAGATAAAAATTCCTGCAGAACTCTGTTTTACTTGTAAGCCAAGAAAATATGACAATTCTCCTATCATGGACATCTCAAACTCTGTTTGCATAGAGTTAGCAAACCACTGAACAAAGGAATCATTATTACATCCAAAAATAATGTCATCTACATAAATGAAAACAACTAATAAATCATCACTTTCAGTTTTTATGTAGAGATTGCTATCAACGGTACCTTTCTTGAATCCTTTGTCTTGTAAAAATTTGTCCAGTCTATAATACCAAGCTCATGGTTCTTGTTTCATTCCATATAAATCCTTCTTCAGCTTGCAGACATAATCAGGGTTATCTGTCAAGGATAATCCTTTAGGTTGCTCCATATATACTTCTTCCTCTAGATCTCCATTAATAAATGCTGACTTAACATCCATCTGATAAACTTTAAAGTTATTATGACATGAATATGCAAGAAACATTTTGATGGCTTCCAATCTTGCCACTGGTGCAAAAGTTTCATCAAAATCCTAACCTTCAACTTGTGCATACCCTTTACAGACCAATCTGGCTTTATTTCTAACAACTTGTCCTTTTTCATTCATTTTATTTTTGAACACCCATTTGGAACCTATTACATTCCTGTCTTCAGGTCTAGGAACAAGCTCCCAAGTATTGTTCTTCTCAATCTGATCAATCTCTTCATTCATAGCTCTAATCCAATCATCATGCTGGTTGGCTTCATCAGAATTTTAGGTTTAGCCATAGATTAAAAAGCAACATGGGATTGTTCTGAGTCTTTAATCAATTTCCTTCTTTTCTGAACTCCTTTATTTATATCTCCAATTATTTGATTTTTAGGATGATTCTTTCTAACAATTCTGAGAGGTGATTTTGCTTCTTTCTGTTGATTTGTGTCAGTTGGAGTATTCGTATCTTCATCTGATTCAGATTCTTCTCTT
>ML820812.1:61607-75961 GCA_009831015.1 Picea engelmannii
TCAAGCAGAGATCTTAGAATCTTTTGAACTAAAAATGATTCTTCAATCTTCTCACCAAGACCCTTCATGGCATTCACAAGTTCTTCAACTCTTAAAAAATACTTGCTAACTGTTTCATCTTCATTCATCTTTAGTTGTTCAAAATTCAACCTATATGTTCGGAGTTTGGCATCTTTTACTTTCTCATTTCCTTCATAATTGTTAATAAGTTTATCCCACATAGCTTTAGTAGTTTCAAGATGCATCACCTTTACAAACTCAGCTTCAGAAAGTCCATTCAAGATAACATTCATTCCCTTAGCATTAAATCTAAATTCTAACTTATCATCCTTGGAAGCTAACACAACAGGCTTTGTATATCCAGTCTCTACTACATCCCAAACATCAACACCTAAGGCCATTAGGTATGTTCTCATTCTAACCTTCCAAAAGGAAAAATTTGTTCCATCAAACAGAGGAGGCTTACTGGCTGAAGTCCCTTCATGAATTTTCATGTTTAAGCTTACATATCTACCTTTAAATAAAAGGAACTCGCTCTGATACCAATTGTTAAAATTACTATGACAACTGAGAGGGGGGATGAATCAATTGTCTCTATGCTTAAACAATTTTAAGTCTATTAAACCATTTTTAATATTTCATCAAATGACCATCAATATTATACATCATATGAACAACATAAATAATGAGCATCAATCACATATAAGATATACACAGAGACATATTTTCACGAGGAAACCCATAAAGGGATAAAACCTCTTCTTCTTCAAAATGATAGGAAATCTTTTAAGTTTTGTACATCATCTATGTTTGAGCACCAACTCAAAGTGAGGATACTACCTCTTTTTTACAAGCTCCAACTTGTTGAGAGCACCAACTCTCCGGTTTCTCTAGCACCCACTAGAAGGAAGCACCAACTCTCTAAATATTCCAACACCAACTGGATTTATACAAGCACCAACTTGTATACAGAAAACTCTGTGTTTTCTCGAGCACCACCCTGCCACCCTGTTTTTCTAGGAACAACTAGATGGAAGATACAACTTCCAATATTCAAGCACCAAATTGAATATCATAGGACCACAGTCCTCCCTAGCACCACCCTTCCTCCCTAATTATGCATAATTGATTGACAAACAAACAATACAGGTATTTCAATTCTTACCCCTTCTTCACTGTTTTGCAATTCTTCTCTGGTTCAAAAATTGTTCTGCAGTTCTACTCTGCTACATGCTATTCTTCTATTCTTCTCTTGCTTCTGTCTGTTCGGTGAATGTTACTCATCTCTGAGTTTTATCTCATGCTCTGCATTCTTTCATTTTACATTTCATCTCATTGTTTCGGTTAGAACAACCAACCATACACAGTCACTGCATCTCTCCTTTTATACTCATCAACCTCATCAGTTACACCTCGAATCTCCTTGGGCAAAGAAAAAAAATTCTCAACAACTGTATCACCAACCGATCAAGAACCATGATTCAATTTTCTAACTAAATTGTAACTAAACTTATTAATCATGAAAATAAACGATGACCCTTCGATCATATTCCTGATTAACCTGCACCATTGGATTACCAATGATGGATCTCACACCTACTCCATATGCCAAATGACTTTGACAACGGGCCTAATCAAAATGCCTTTCACATTTTTCATTTCAGCAATCCTGTGTCGAAGGGTCTCAAAACTCCAAGTTGCGATCGTCAAAAAAGAGCTTAGCTCCGCTAGCTCCACCTTCTCATATGATCACCAACGGTGACCACAGCCTACACAAAAAGGCATTTTAGTATTTCTCATTTCGGCAATCCAGAGGTGAAGAGTCTTGACTCTTCATGTTGCGATCTCCGAAAAGTGTCTTAGCTCTATTAGCTCCTCCCTCTCACATGACCATTGGCGGTGACTTGGTGCTTATCCACAAAGTGCTTCATAATTCACAAATTCGGGAATCCTGTGGTGAAGAGTCTTGACTCTTCATGTTGCGATCTCCAAAAAGGAGCTTATCTCCGCTAGCTCCTTCCCCTCATGTGACCGCCGACAGTGAACACAGGATGCTCCAAAAGGTGCTTCGCGATTTCACGTTTCAACATTCTTGTCGTCAGTGTCCTTGACACCTCCAACTCCTGGTATCTGAAACTCCAAAATGGAGTCATATCAACGGTCCACAATATTGATGATTCGATGGTCTAGATCTTTTCATGATCTCGCATATCGCGAGTTTCTGTCATGAGTTGCTTCCTTGACTCCTCCAACTCCCAGTATTCGAAACTCCAAAATGAAACCTTTGTCATGCTCTGATCTATCGCCACATGTCCCTCTTGGATCAACGATCCAGATCTTATCATGATTTCACATATCGCGAGTTAGAAGGTTAGAGCACTGCCTTCCTTTGACTTTCCAGTCACCGAAATGCTAATCCCTCGCCACTTGTACTCCTCGACGATGGACGACCCTCCTTCTTTCGAGACTTGTAAGCCCGCTTCATCTTGTACTTAAAGATCTTGCTCCTTCTTCTAGATCCAACAATGGTCAGTCCTTGTGCTCATATCCAACGTCTGAGATAGTTCTCCTCTTTTACACATTCCTCCTATCTGTATTCAAATCTGACGGTCATCGGGAATTCGGGATGGGTGATCCAATGATCACTGTTGCTCCTCACTGTTGATCTTGCCATTTCCATGCCATCATCGCTCTGTTGAACATGCTGATCTTTGTCATCAATGACAAAACATGCATACTCTACCTCTGTCTGAAAACATGCCAACAATTATTTCCCTTTCTTCCTCGTAAATTTTTGTAGTTTCATTTGGATTGGACCTAGAGGATCGATGTGTTTGGATCACCCCTTTTGGCTCAGGATTGAGTGACAAGTTCTATGCATTTTACTCTACTCATATTAGTTTGGAGCATTACGGGATTTGGGACTGGATGCCTTCATATCTTCCCACTACATAGTGGATTGTTGGTGGGGATTTCATCATTGTGGAGTGGGAGGGGAATAGATGTGGGGGTGGTTTGTGGTCAATGGCTTGGAGAAACAAGATTGGTGTTGATGCAATGAATATATTTAGATATTTGACCTCAATTGGAGACAAAAGGGGATGGAATATGGTAGTCGGTACACTTGGTCTAATTATTTCTAGGGCTAGGACAAGGTTTAGGAATGATCGGATCATTTCTACAGGCCTGAGGAATATATGAATTTTTCTTGCAAACATCATCTTGCAATTGTGCTTTTGGATGTGGTAGTTTTCCACACAATTAAGTTCATCAAAGATTGGGGTATGATGCTAGCACAAAAGAATAATAAGTATTTGTGGACGAATCGAAAATATCTTGAGGAGGTTCACACCTTTCTTGAAGAATATCTTCATAATGTGACACTTTAGGGAGAGGTTGTGAAGTTGGGCATCATTTTTCATCTAGATAAGGAATATATTTCTAGTTTGTGCTCGAGTTCATTCCATATTCAATGAATCTAGGAGGGAGATGTTGGAATTAATGTCATTGATGTCAAAGGATTAATGTTGTCATCAATTTCATATTATGGCTTTACAAATACACATAACATTTCCAAGATTGATTTATATATAGGTTTACAAGTATATTAAAAAGAATGGGTGCACATGAAAAAGTAGAAAGTGAAATGGTGGATTCAAACCCATGGTATTTGGAAAAGTGAAATAAAAAAGGGGAATTAATTATTTAATTAATGGGTGTTGTGTCTTTTTGAATTAACATGTCCCTTCATGAAGGGTTATGATAAATTATAAAAAGAGAAAGTATGAGAGAAAGTGTGTGGGTGAAAAATGTAATAACATTTGAAAAATTGGATGAGCAAAGATTAAATATCATTCCAAGATGGGAGAGTTGCGAAATCAAGATTCAAGTTAGCTTGGCATTTTCGCTATAACTTATTTTTTGGGATGTTTCAGACTCTGAAAATTTGAGAATACAGAGGTGATATCTTTGGGTACATGTGGTTAAATTTTTAGATGTTGGTTCACTATACTTTATGATATATTCCCTGTGAAAGTCAAGGTTCCTAAATGCTCCTAAAATCAGTTTCAAACATGCTAGTTTAAAATTTTTGCTATAACTTATTTTCTAGGACATTTCAGACCATGAAATTTTGAGGAGATGGAGGTGAGATCTATGGATACATGTGATATAATTTAATATGTTGGTTCTCTATAATTTTGGATATATGCCCTGTGGAAGTTAGGGTTTCTGAATAGTCCTTAAATCAGTTTCAAATAGTCCAGTTTGGTATTTTCGCTATAAGTTATTCTTGGGGTTTCATACCATTAAATTTTGAAGGGATAGATGAGTGATCTCTAGGTGCGTGGGGTTAAAATTTTAGATGTTGGTTCTCTAAACTTTCTGAGATATTCCCTGTGGAAGTTAGGGTTTTTGAATAGTCCTGAAATCAATTTTAAACAGGTCAGTTTGACATTTGCGCTATAACTTCTTTTCTGGGATTTTTCAGACTCTGGAATTTTCAGGGATTTGAGGAGACATACATAAGTACCTCAGGTACTAATTTTAGAATTTATTTCACTAAGACTTATGAGATATATCTTGTGTAATTTAGGGTTTCTGAAGGGTCCTGAAATGAATTTCCAATAGGTCATCTTGGCAGTTTCTCTATAATTTGTTTTCTGGGACTTTTCATACTGTGGAATTTTTAGGGATCCGAGGAGACATACTAAAGTAACTTAAATAAAATTTCAGAATCATATTTGCAAAATTGGATATGTGAAAAATTCAAATTTTGGTCTGACCTGGTGAAGACAAGCAAACTCACTGAAGGTAATGTGAATGTTATCATATTTTTAAGAAGTTATATGTATTAAATTGTAACTTGAAGGTTAGTGTCACTCAACACATGGTATCAAAGTGGGTTCCTTTGGAAACAGTCTAGCCACTGGAAGGTAGATCTCAGGAGCACACATGGTTGGTTAAGAAGATTTCTCCACAATCAGGGCTCTATTGTTTGACGAAACAAACTATGCCTTCTATACCATAAGGATGAAAACCTATTTAATAGCTCTTGGTTTAGATATTTGAAAATGTCTTGTGACTAGTTATAAAGCTCCAACATCTCCACCAACATATTTGTCTAGAAATAAGGCTAGTGAAAATAATGCAAAGGAAATGAATGCCATCTTGTGTGGTCTATTAGAGTCAGATTTTTTCAAGGTAATGCATTGCGAATCGAAAAAGGACATTTTGGAAAAAAATTGAAACATCTATTAAGGTGACGACAAGGTTAAGAAAGAAAAGCTAAAAACTCATGAAAGACAGTTCGAGAGTTTGAAAATGAAAGATGAAGAAAATGTTGTATCCTATCTCCTTTGTGTGGATGAAATTGTGAACACGATTAAAGGACTTGGTGAAAAACATAAAGAATCAATGATTGTGCAAAAGGCGATAAGGTCACTTCCCTTAATAGTTTATGCCAAAGTTTCTGCTATTGAAGAAATGAAGGATCTTAATTCATTGACAATGAATGAATTGCATGGGATTCTCACGGCATATGAAATGAGGACAAAGAAAGACACACCATGAAAGCGATAAGTATCCTTCAAATCTTCAAAGAATAAGAAGAACAAAGAATACAAATCAAGCGACTATTCCAACTGTGAATCAGATGCAGAGGAAGCACATTTTCTGATAAAGCTCAAAAAGGGATCTAGAAAATACAAAGGTAAGCTACCCTTTAAATGCTTTAATTGTGGAAAAGTAGTACATGTTACTGCTAAGTGTCCATATGTGAAAAATGAAAGTAGTGATGAAGAAGAAGACCATGACGTAAAGAAAGGGAGAAAGAATCATCAATACAAAAGGAAGAATCATGAAAAGAAGAAGAACACTTATAAGCAAAAGAAGAGTCTATACTCAAAAGGGGTTAATGACTCTTCTGAAGAGAGAGATGAAAGTATCTCCGATACTGATAGAGAGAAAACTCTCTTCATGGTAATGTAAACGAAGATTGATAATTTAGAAAATGAATACAAAGGGAAATAAATGATGGATTCAGAAGAGGAACAAAATACTGAAACTAATGCAGAAATGAATCTTGAAGAAGAACTTATTTGTGCCTTAAGTGAAATAAAGAAGCTTAAGAAAAATAATTTGAAACAAAAGGAGTAGTTGCTGAAATATGAAGAGGGGGATTGTGGTGCAAAAGAAAAAATTTCACAAAGCCTTGAAGAAACATAGAAGACTATTATAAGCCTAAATATTCAACTAGAAGAGGCAAAAAGGACAAACGAGGTGGTGAGAATCTAACTGAAGGAAAAGGAAGAAAATTGCAAGAAGCTAGAAGATGAAATTGTTTACTTAAGGAAGGAATTGGTGAATTCAATTGCTCAGTTGAATAGAAGCTTGAAGTTTGAAAAGATCATTGAAATATTAGATTATATCATCAAATGCCAAAGGTCACCACTCATTAAAACTGGTCTTGGCTATGTTAAGAATTAGATGACCACCAAAGAAGATTCAAAATATACAGAGTCATAAAAGAAAGTAAATGAAGGAAAATCTAAAATCTATGTTGATATACTCAAAAGCTCCATTAGTGATGAAGACAATAGGAAGAGAGAAAATGATATTCCACAAAAAAAATGACATTCCTCCCAAGGACAGATTCAGAAGATCTTTCCCACCAAGATGGCCTCACACATCTCGGTACAAAAAACATTTCCTTGTTTATTGTTTTACTTGCAATAACTTTGGTGATAAAGAAATATATTGTAGATAACATGCAAGAAATAATGATGTATGTAACAAAAACACAATTACTTATGGGTTCTCAAATAAAAACTGTAATTGGTTTGCTCCATTATTTGATTAAAATGTTGTATGTTAATAGTGCAATAACTATGGTCATAGAGCACATTTTTTTAGAAGTGACCCAGTTGAAACTTCTAGGAAAATCAAGGAAGTGGATACCCTTTCCAAACAAAAGAAAGAACCATAAGAGTTTGGAAAAGGAAGCAAGAGCAAGAAAAATAGAAGGAGGAATCTATGCTTGTGCAAACTGCTCTTCATGCTCAAAACAAAGGAAACCGATGGTACATTGATAGTGGATGTTCAAGCCACATGACATGTGACAAGATAAATTTTCTCACTTTGAAAGAAGTTAACGAAGGAAGTGTGACATTTGGAGATAATTCTACCGCAAGGATAGTTGGAAAAGGTACTCTCAATCTCAATAATAGAAAGACTAAAACATAAAATTTGTTGTATGTTGAAGGTTTGAAACACAATCTTCTCAATGTTAGTCAAATGTGTGATCAAGGACACAATATCACATTTCATTCTCAAGGATTTGAGATAAGTAAGAAAGACTTTGGAATACTAGTGGAAAATGCATATAGAACCTCAAATAATGTATATATCCTTAATGAGATCAAGGGAGAAAAATGATATATGGGACAAATGGATGAAATTTGGTTATGGCATAGAAGAATGGGCCATATGAATCTAATAATCTAGTAAAAATCAACACTAAATAAGCAGTGAGAGACATGTCAAAGATTTCTAAACCTTCAAACACTCTTTGCAAGAAATGTCAGCATGGAAAATAGATAAGAGCAATCTTCAAATCAAAGTAGTAGTAAAATATGAAGCCATTGGAACTTGTTCATACAAATCTTTGTGAGCCTACAAGAACACAAAGCATACAAGGTGAAAATTACTTCATGTTGCTCATTGACGATTACTCTAGAATGACATGGGTTACGTTTCTAAAAGAAAAATATGAAGTGTTTGAGAATTTCAAAGCATTCAAAGCCTTGGTTGGAAATGAAAATGATTAGAAAATCAAATGCTTGAGATCAGACAAAGGAGGCGAGTTTATCTCAAATAAATTTGAAGAGTTTTGTGAGCTTCATGGAATAAAGAGACATTTTTCAACTACAAGGACTCCACAATAGAATGGAGTGGTAGCAAGGAAGAATTGAATAGTACAAGATATGGCTAGAACAATTTTAAATGAAGCTAATCTATCAAATAGGTTTTGGAGAGAGGTAGTCAACACCGCAGTCTACATTCTGAATAGAGGGAAAATCTAAGTCTACAACAAAAAAACACCTTATGAATTATGGAAGGGTAGACCAGAAACAATTAAATACTTCAAAGTTTTCGGAAGCATGTGCTACATAAAAAGAGATGGTGAGGACTTGGGAAAATTTGACTCTAGAGCTAATGAAGGTATCTTTCTTGGTTATTCATTAAGAAGCAAGGCTTAATGATGTTACAATAAAAAATTGGGAAAAGTCATAGAGAGTTCCAATGTGAATGTGGATCAAGTAGGGCATCAAAAGGTGAAAGCGCATGTTCAAACAAAGGAATCAAGATGAAAATACAAAGAAGAAGAAGCATAATGTCAAAATACAAAGACACCATCTAGATTTGTCCAAAAGAATCATTCAAAAAATCAAATTCTTGCTAATAAATATATAGGAGTGCACAATAGAAGAAGATTAGAAAGTGGACTAGAACATGCAAACTTCTCTTTTCTATCTAAAATAGAGCCTAAGAACTTTATAGAAGCTAGTGAAGACAAGCATTGGATTGATGCCATAGATGAAGAGTTGAATCAAATTGAGAAGAATGAGACATTGGAACTTGTTCCAAGACCAAAAGATAAAATTGTGATTGGCACCAAGTGGGTTTTTAGGAAAAATTTGAATGAAGATGGACAAGTAATAAGAAATAAAGAAAGACTGGTTTGTAAAGGCTATGCCCAAGTTGGTGGTATTGATTTCGAAGAAACTTTTGCCCCGGTTGCAAGACTAGAAGCTATTAGAATGTTTTTGGCATTTACGTGTTTCAAGAACTTCAACGTTTATCAAATGGATGTCAAGTTTACCTTTTTCAATGGAAATTTAGAGGAATAAGTAGACATTGAACAACTAGAAGGATTTTTGTTTTTATAAATTAAAGATCATGTATGCAGATTGAAGAAAGCACTTTATGGGCTAAAAGAAAATCCTAGAGCCTGGTATTCAAGACTTGACAAATATCTACAAAAGCAAGGCTTCAAAAGAGGAGTTGCTGACAATAATCTCTACATGAAGAACATAAGAGAAAATTAGTTGATTGTTGTGGTTTATGTAGATGAAATAATTTTTGGAGGCAGTATGAAAAAAAGGTGCCAAAAGTTTGCAATAGAAGTGAAAAAGGAATTTGAGATGTCTATGCTTGGCGAATTGTCATTCTTTCTTGGTTTACAATTTTCTCAATTCGACAAAGACATATTCATTTCATAAACCAAGTGTATCAAGAAAATGTTGAAGAAGTTTATAATGGAATATTGTGCACTAGTCAGCGCACCCATGGTTAGAGGTTGTAATTGAGAAAAGATGATGAATCTCCAAAAGAAAATCAAACATTTATTAGGTTAATGATTGGTGGCCTACTATATCTAACAACATCAAGGCCACACATTATGCAAGTAGTAGGATTGGTTGCATGGTTTCAAGTTTCACCAAAAGAAACTCTTGTGCAAGCAATGAAAATAATATTCAAATATATAACAGACACATTAGACTTCGGCTTGTGGTACTCAGGAGGTGCATATTTTACTTTAACAAAATATACAAATGCAGATTGGGAATGCAATGTTGATGATAGGAAAAGTACAAGTGGAGGAGAATTCTTTCCAGGCAATGGTCTAGTGTCTTGGTTGAGCAAGAAACAACCTCCAGTTTCTCTATCCACAGTAGAGACCGAGTATATAGCAACAACATCATGTTGCACACAAGTTATTTGGTTGAAGAAGACATTGACATATATTAAGGTATAATATGATAATCCAATATCAATAATTTGCGACAACACAAGTGCAATAAATACTTCAAATAATCTTGTTATGCACTAAAAACAAAGCATATTCCAATCAAGTATCACTTATGAACAAGTAGTGGAACATAATGTCAAGTTGGAATATATTTTCACCAAAGAATAGATTGCAGATATTTTAACAAAGCCCCTTCCCAAGGATACATTTGAATATCTCAGACAAAAATTGGAGTAATATCCATCTCATCACTAAGTGCTTAAGGATAAGCACAAACTCAGGGGGAGCATCCCTTTGCCATTGATGTCAAAGGGGGAGAGTTGTTGACAAGGGGAGATTGTTTCTATGCTTGGTGGACCATGTGTTTTGTTTCAAGATTGCCATCAATGACAAAGGGGAAGACTATTGGAATTATTATCCTTGATGTCAAAGGATTAATGTTGTCATTAATGTCATATTACGACTTTACAAATACACATATCATTTCCAAGATTGATTTATATATAGTTTTACAAGTATATTAAAAGGGGGGTACATGTGAAAAATTAAAAGGTGAAATGATGGTTTCAAACCGATGCGTTTGGAATCCCATGGAATTTTTCCATGGTATTTGGAAAAGTGAAATAAAAAATGAGAATTAATTATTTAATTAATGGGTGCTATGTATTTTTGAATTAACACGTCCCTTCATGAAGGGTTATGATAAAGTATAAAATCAAAATGTATTGAGAGAAAGTCTGTGGGTGAAAAATGGAATAACATTTGAAGAAGTGGATGAGAAAAGATTGAATATCATTCCAAAAGGGGAGGGTTGCAGAATCAATTTTAGGTCATCTTGGAATTTTCGCTATAAATTATTTTCTGGGACGTTTCAGATTGTGAAATTTTGAGGGGAGGGAGGTGAGATATCTAGGTAAATGTAATAAAAATTTAAGATGCTACTTTTCTATACTTTGTTTGATATGCCATGTGGAATTTAGGTTTCATGAATGCTCTCGAAATTAGTTTTAAACAAACTAGTTTGGAATTTTCTCTATAACTTATTTTCTGGGACGTTTTGGACCGTGAAATTTTGAGGAGACAAAGGAGATATCTCTAGGTACATGTGTTTAAAATTTAAGATGTTGGTTCGCTACACTTTCTGATATATTCCTGTGGAAGTTATGGATTATGAATAGTCCCGAAATCAGTTTCAAACATGTCAGTTTGGTATTTTCACTATAACTTATTTTTTGGGACTTTTTAGATTGTGAAATTTTTAGGGTTGTGAGGAGAAATATAGAAGTACCTCATGTAAACATTTCAGACTTTGGTTCACTATACCGTCTGAGATATACCCTGTGGAATTTAGGGTTTCAGAATGGTCCTAAAATCAATTTCAAACTCGTCAACTTGACATTTTCTCTATAACTTATTTTCCGGGACTTTTCAGACTGTGAAATTTTTAGGGATTTGAGGAGACACATCGAAGTACCTCAAGTAACAATTTCAAAATTATATTTGAAAAATTGGATACATGGCATGTTGTATAAGTTCGTTCTTGGGAAGAGGCAAAAAACAACAAGCTTTGGGAAAGTTACCATAAATTTCATTGGAAATTCAAATTTTGGTTAGACTTGGTGGAGGAAGAAGTAGAAAGAAGACTCAATGGAGGTAATGTGAATTTTATCATGTTTTGAAGAAGTTATATGTATTAAATTGTAACTTGAAGGTTGGTTCCACAAACAAATTATTGTTTCTTGCTAATTTGGTGCTTAGGGGTGGGGATTGGCATCTCTAGTAGATTGGTGTTTACGAATATCTATAAGAGTAGGTTGGCACCTACCAGGGTTTTCAACAATGGGGATTGGTGTCTCCAGTAGGCTTGTGCCTACAAATATTTGTAATAGTTGGTTTGTTCCTAAAAATAATTATAAAGAGAAGTTTTGTGGTTTTCTCCTGAAAGGGTTTCCACGTAAATATTGTGTTCCATGTTCTGCAGTTAATAGATCTCATATGTGATTGTTTTCCTATGGTTTATGATCTTTTGAAAAAATACAAATTGTATTATACTGATTCACCCCCTATCAATATAAGTGTGTGCTCATTATGGGATGAAGGTTCCAAGTTTTATTTTCACTTTCTCAAGTCAAAGGTTATGAAATAGAGGGTTCTTAGCTACATGGTGATGATGAATGTCTTGTTGAGGATCCTTTAGATGTTGGAGGTATGTTTAATTAACCTTTTCAAAATAGTTTTTCTCATTATGCTCTCAATAATGGGGTGGTGGCTACCAGAGATGCTTGTTGTAAGGTGGTTCCCCACAATGCTTCTTGTGGTGATAGGGACATGTTGGACAAATAATTTTTGAAGGAAGGGTTTTTTTTGCTTTGTCTTCCATGCAAAATGACAAGTACCCAATCATGTATGGGGTTCCTTGTGAGTTCTACAAGATCATGTGGGTAATTATTTTTATTCTTTGGCCTTTGAAGTATTTCATTCTAGTCTGATCTCACAATTTCTAAATGAGGGTTTGATCAACTTATCCCAAATAATGTAGTGAAGGATTCCATTAGTGGTTAATGGCCTATCACTTTGCTCATTATTTCTTATAAAGTTATGACCAAGGATTTTTCATTGTGGGTCTTCTCAATCACTAAGTATGTGGTTCATTAGGAGAAGAAAATATTTGTTTAGGGGAGATTCATTCTTGATATTGTAGTTTCTACCTATGAGGCCATGGAGTGGGAATTTCAACAAAGCATATGATCTTGTTGATTGGTCTTTTATTTTAGAGATGTTGATTTATTTGGGTTTTGGCCTCAGTTGTGTTTCCATGGTGAACACTCTATTCACCAATGCTTAGGCCTTTGTCTCTACTAATAGGGCCTTATCTCTTAGGATCTCCCAACATTTCTCTACCCATTAAGGATGTTTGTTATCCCCGTATTTATATACCTTGATTTTAGATGCTTTGTGTTACTTGTTGGAGGTTACCTGCATTTCTATACATATCCATGATATTCGTATCTCATATGGATCCAAGATGGTTAACACCCACTTTAATGATGATTATGTCCTATCGGTGATGGAAAAGAAGGATTTTGTTGATGGAACCCTTGTTTGTCTAGGCACATTTTACTCTATCTTAGGTGGCATGCTCAATTCTCATAAAACATATTTTTGGTTAGTAGGATTGGATCCACCCCTAGATTAGATCCCTGTTGATTGGTCTTATATTCATCCTAGTGTTATCACTCATGGGATTGGTCTTTGCAGAGGCTACATAGTAATCTTCACATCTAACACCATAAGGACCTCCCCTTTGTAGGATAGCTAACTATTGTTGGTTTCATTCTTTAGGTTCTCATGTGTATTGTCTCTTGTTGGTTTCCCAATAGAGCAAAGTTCCAATGAATTGAGAAAATTTTGAGGGCCTATCTGTGGTCTAAGTATGGCGGGATTCCATTGGCTCCATGGGATGTTTTCACTACGCCCAAGGATGAGGTGGTGCTTGGTTTGATTGTTGTTTCTACCTAGGGTAGCATTATGATGACCAAGTGGGTGGTGTAGTGTATTGAGGGTTGAACTCCTTAGAAGATCTTGTTTTGAAATTGGATTCTTACAACATAGTATTTAAGTATATTCCAAGGGGATTTTAGACTATGCAATACCATCTTGTTCCCTCACTTATTTAAGGTGTCAGGCTCCCTCATTTTTCAGAGCATCTAGTTAGTTTGGAAAGTGGTTGCAACTTTGGTCCATTGATGGTGGGAGGTGTGGGGGTCCTCCTTTTTTTTAGTATGAATATGATTCATTTTGGCTTTGCATAAACCTTGGTTCATCATGTGATTCACAACCTTAATCATTCTTTTGAACTCAATTTTAGATGAGCCTTGATGTTTCACTTGCTTGATTATGACTTGGTTTCTTTCCCTTCCATGACTTTAAAATTTTCTTCCTCAATTGATTTTCAATTTAGTTTAGTTCCCTAATTTTCAAATTGGGCCTGATTTTAAAATAAGGCCTCTTATTTTCCTTTGATGGATGAGCCTTTTACCAATCTCAAAATTGGCCCCAATTTATAAATCGAGGCCATTTCTTAACTACATGTAGTATGGCCAACATTTATTTTTCATAAATGGGTTTGAGTAATTTTTGTTCCTTTAAGTTGGTTGTTTTTGGAGGTAAGGGGCCTTCCTTCTTGCATTAAAATTGCACCAATGCCATGGCCTAAGGCGTTACACTCCACACTAAATGTTTTTGTGAATTCAGGTGTGGTTAGGGAAGGAGTTGTACACATAGTCTCCTTAAGTTTTTCAAAAGCTTTGGTTGCTTCTTGAGTCCAAGAAAATGCTTGAACCTTCTTTAATATTGTTTTTAGAGGTGTTGTTATTTGATCATAGTTCTTGAAAAACTTACAGTAATATCCTGTCAATCCTAAGAATCCTCTAAGTTTGTTAAAGGTTTTGGGAATTGGCCATATCCTCATAGCTTTAATTTTGTTAGGGTCCACTTTTACACCTTCATGAGATACAATATGACCCAAATATTCCACTTCCTG
>ML820813.1:0-12172 GCA_009831015.1 Picea engelmannii
ATTATGGTACATAACATGATTGAGAGTGATAGGATATATAGTCAAGAGATACATTTCATGGTATATGGTATGTTATTGGTGTTGATGTACATGGTTAATGTGTTGGTGCTGATGTACATGGTTAATATCCATGGTTGGCACATGGTATGGTATTAATGGTTGATGTACTTGGTGTAGTATATGGTTGATACATGGTATGGTATAGGAGTCGAAGTACATTGTTGATGCACATGGTTGATACATGGTATGGAACATGATTGGTACTTGGTATACATGGTTGATGGTTGAGGCGTATGGTACAGTTTGAGGTGCATGGTTGATGCATGTTTTGGTACAGGTTGAGGTGTATGTTTGATGCACAGTTTGGTACAGGTGTTGGTGCATGGCTGATGTAATTGTTGTGGTACAGGTTGTGGTACTCGATTGATTCTTGATATGGTACATGTTGATGATTTGGCACATTATTTGGTACATGGTTGAGACACATATTGTGATGGCATGTTGTTGATCTTGGTACATGATTGGTAGAAGCATGTGTTGGTGATGTAGGACATCTAGTTGAGAGGTGTCCTTGGTATATGATCCATGTCAAAGGATCTGGTTGAGTATTGGTGATAGTGGAAGATTGGATAGGTTGATCAATGACATGTTGGATACAGTGACATATTGAGAGGTTACAGGTTGATGTGACAGTGGTAGTGACACTAGCAGAGATAGTGACAATGACAGTGGAAGTAATTGTGGTAGCGACATTTGATCTACACTTATATTTCAGGGTGACAGGATGGGGCAAGGAAAGGGGGTTGTAGCCTCCTTCTAATTGGAGCCGTAGAATCAAGGATTTGGAGCTTCCTTCAGGTTGGAGCCTGAGAACTAGGTGGTTATATACACCTTCCGGTTGGAGCCAAAGAACTCAAGGGGTTGTATCCTTCTTCTGGTTGGAACCAGAGAACTCGGGGAGTTGTAGCTTCCTTCAGGTTGGAGCTTATAAACAAGGGTTTGTAGCCTCCTTCTAGTTGTAGCTGGAGAATTGGGAAGTTGGTACTTCCTATGAATGAATTTTTGATATATATAAGAAATCATTATGTGGTTTTCTCCCATTTGGGTTTCCACGTAAATATTGGTGTATTGTGTTCTTGATGTGATTTTGATCCCGCTTATGATTACATTCTTATGATATATATATTGAATGCAATCATAGATGATACATTGATGATAAACTGTTGAACATTGTTGATAAAGTGAAATAATATACATTGTGGTTAAAAGTGGCATAAATTTCTCATATTGATTCACCCGTCCCCCCTCTCAGTATTCCAACATAGTATTCTCCATATCTAGAACTGTAGAGTTTTGAGATATGTCATTTTGATCTTGTACATTATATAGATTTGGTGGTTGACATTCTTTTCATTTTTTGGGGTAAAGGTTCATGTCCTTTGTTCCTTTTTGAAGTGGAGCATGCATGAGGACACAAAAATTGAAGATGTGCTTCTTGTTGACAAAAATGACACTGAAATGTTGTATTCCCATAATCAAGAGTTTGAACCCAACAAAAATCACCTTGTTGTAATGTCATGTTATCTGACAGTCCATGACTGATGTCAATCTGAACACATATTCCAACATATGTGAAATACCTAGGTTAATTCAATCTACATATGTTTTGTTGTAATTACCTAAAGACTCTCCAATACCTTGAAAAAATTTAAATGCCAAAAGTGAAGGGGCATATTTAGTAAGTGAATCGAAACTGACATTGTTATTATAGACATAGTGGAAAGATCGAAATCTAGAAACCAATGGGTAACGAAAAGCCTTGCTCTATCCCAATACTAGGGACCCTCCTATAAAATTCCTTGATAGCCAATTGAATTTTCAAAATTGACAATAGAGAATCCCTTTGAGCATAGATAAACCTCACAATTTCTTGTCCATGTTGAAAACCAGTGAATCTGCAAATTACCATTGAAGATTGGTAAAAAGAAAGAAAACATGTAACCTCCAATTTAGGCACCTCTCCATATGGATTAACAATATACATAGTAGGTATAGGACGGTTCAAAAATGTTGATTTATATGATTTATTATGAACCACATCATTACAAAAAAGAGGTTTTGAAAATGACAAATAATTTTTTCTCATCACTCTTCCACACAAATGCAATGCCAATATAAGTGTAATGCACCAAAATCTCATCTGAACCACATTACTCCTCCATCCATATTGATTTTTTTTTAATTCTTTTAACCACAGTCATTAATTCTCTGATACCATAATTAATTATTCCTAACATGGATATGATACTATTCTGTGATAGACACAAACCCTTGTCCAAGCTCTAATACCACAATGTAACAATATGTGTTGCATATGATACAATTATGCAGGCCAATATCATGCAATGTCATGCATGACCACATAAACATTCTTAAATATAATGTGTATCTTATTCATTAAAACTAGAACAAAAATTAAACACATAAATACACATTATATACAACAATAAAAGAACATAAAAACATGGAACTTACCTTTTATAAAATCACCAACTAGCTCCAGACCTCATATGTTCCACCCATCCATAGACATTGTTGTTCTAATTATCTCAACAATGGGTCACCCTCGAGCTAGGTCTATGAATTCACTAGGGAAAAGGAATTATCGCTAGGCCAACTCAAGTCTCACAGAGTGCAAAATCAATGGGTAGACCAAGGTACCAAACTCCAACAACAATTCCAAGCTACAAACTATTGTTCCCCATCATCCTGCACACTCCAAGTGTGTACCCCCTTCTCTTATCTACAGTCCCTTAGGCTATCCCACTTCCCTTCGAGTGCTCATATAAAAGCTGGCCAGTAAGTCTCAGAGCTATGTGGCTCCAGGAAATCCAACTACTGTAATGGAGTCTCTAGACACCCTCCATGGAAGCATGGAATTAGATATATATGAAATGTATATTTAATATTTTATAAATTTATTATTCGTTGTCTTATTCAATGTACAACAACGTGTATTAAATACACGTAAATGAGTAGAAGCACGTCTTTTTGTCTAAAAAGATGTGACTTTACATTAAAAGTATAATTATTACATTAATGATTTAATTAGTAATTAATGACACTGTAATATACATACGGTATATTATATTACAAGTCATCCCTCCCTAAAACATCTTCATCCTCGAAGCATAGGCAAGAATGAATTCTTGGATATAAATTGTTAGTTGTAGTTATATTTATCTCTTCTAGAAAAATAAAGTTCGTTATGAACCCAAGGAGTAGGTCTAATAGGATTACGATCCCATCTCTGAAGTTCAAATTCCCATTCCCATTGATATTCATTTTCCCTTTCCCTTTCACGTGTTGTTGAAATTGAGATATAACCATTTCCTCTGTGATTATGCTCCTCATGGAGACCATTCTTCCTTGAAGTGGATTTTATTTTTCCATCAACTAGCTTCGATGATAGTGGGTTACTTTGGAGGGTTGTATCCTCACCTCCACATGACCATTTGTCAACATTTTATTTAGGCTCTTGTATAAAATACTTTTCAAATGATGATGCCCCACTTTTATCATCTGTCGATGTTCTATTATCAATAATAAGTATGGCCATTTCCATCATGTTTGCTATTGTTTTTCTTGCAATAGAGGCAGTAGATTGAACATGTTTTCTCTTGGGGTGATCAACATGTTATCTCTTAGGATGAACATTGCATGTGATCGTTGATGAACATAACGATAAACATTCATAGTCTTCACATTCACATAGGTCCATATGTCCAAAATTTAAAGTGTCGAGTAATTAGTTTTCCACAGATCATAAGAAAATAAATATATGACTAGGCCATAGGCAATTCTAGTTATCTAATTCAAAATGGGTCATTTCATACACCCATCCTTCAAAAAACATAGTCCCAAGGTGGTCAAAAAAGTGAGGGATTATCTTGTTGTAAGGTATTTGCATCCTCCTGGGTAGTATATCTTGGGCTATACTTGTCCCACTGGACCATAAATTGGTCTACCAAATAATTCCCGAGCTATCAGACCCTACAGTCCAATATGCGTAATGTTTCAACCATGATGGTTCCTAGGTACGAGACTTACAATTCCTTCTAATGTATTTTGTGATATTTGTCACCAAAATAACGTCGTAGAAAACATACATGAAAAACATAATGAGTTTTATGTAAGTGGAATGGTAGTATGAGACAATAGGTTGGGTCTAATTCACTCTTGAATTTTAAATGGTCCTATAAATCGAGGAGAGAACTTTTTCCCTTTACCAAACTGAATGGTACTCTTATTAGGCCTTATATCAATGAAAACTTGATCTCCCACTTTATAACTTCAGTCATTCCTATGTGCATTAGCATAACATTTTTTTCTATCGTGCACCTTTTTTAATAGTTGTCTAATTTGAGTCACCTGCTCCTCCATATATTGAATCTATTATTTCCCTATTATCACTTGGTCTTCTAACCTTTCCCAACTCAACGGTGTCCTGGATGGCCTTACATACAGATCTTGATAGGGCGACATTCTGATTGAGCTGTGAAAAGTTTTATTGTAGGAAAACTATACCAAAGGTAAGTAATTCTCCCAATGGGTTTGATTATCCATAAAATACATCTTAAGCATGTATTCTATAACCTGATTTACTCTTTTAGTTTTCCCTTCCATTTCATGATGATATGTTATGATTAAGTTCAATTGAGTCCTTAGTGTTCACTATAAACTTGTCCAAAACCTGGATGTGAATTGAGAGTCTCGATCTGAAATTATCTTCTTGGGTAATCCATGCAAATGGATGAATTCACTTATAAAAATGTGTGCCACATAAATGACATCATAAGTGTCTCTAAATGGAATAAAATGTGCACTCTTGGTAAAATTATCAACTATAACAAGATCAACATTCTTCCTCTGTGATGTGAGTGGAAATCCCACAACAAAATCCATAAAAATGACTTCTCACTTGGACATAGGAACATCATACAGTAGTAGGAGACCTACTGGGTGATGATGATCATCCTTTACTTGTTGAAACTCAAGATACTTAGCAACAAAATGGACTATATCGCACTTCATGCATACACAAAAAAAAATCTTCTTCATGTCTGCATACATTTTCTTCACACTCGGATGTGCACAATAAAGTTCTCTATGGGATTCCTTGAGTATGACATTTTGAATATCCATACCCTCACATATGTATATCCTTCCCTGGTATCTCAACAATCCATATAATTCAAAGATATATCCTTCGATATTTGAATCTAACTATCTCCCACTCTTGAGGGATGAGGTAACCTTTAAATACCAACTATCTCCAAAATGTTGTCCCAACACTCGCTCACTCAAATTAGCCTTTAAGGGAACCAAGGAGAAGATATGTGTCCTTTTTCTCATGGAATCTGTGACCACATTTTCCTTTCCCTTGATGTATGAAATTCCAAAATATTAATCACTTATAAACTCACTCCATCGCCTCTTCCTGACATTGAGATGATTTTCAGTGAAGAGAATCTTTAAGCTTTCATAACATGTTTTGATCTCAAAGCTTCTCCCCACTAGATAATGCCTCCAAATATTCAGAGCTAGCATTACAATTGCCAACTCTAAATCATGAGTAGCATAAATCTCCTCATTTTACTTCAACTTTCTTTACGCATATGATATCACTCCCCCATCCTGCATTAGGATAACCCCCAATCATTTCTTCGAGGCATCTATGTAGACTGTGAAGTCATTTTCCATATCCATCACTCTTAAAATTGGTGCATTGGTTAGTAATGTCTTAAGCACAATGAATGAAATGTCGTATTCATCTATCCACCCATACTTGACTCCCTTGCGTTGTAAGGTATGGGTTTCACTATCTTTGAGAACCATTCCATAAACCTTCGATAATAGCCAACTAGCCCCATAAATATTCTCACCTCATGATCATTCATCGATGCTAGCCAATCCATTATGACCTTCAACATTTTCAAGTCTAGAGAAATTCCTTCTCCCAAAATGATATGACCTAGATAGTGAATCTCTTTCTTGAATAAATAGCACTTTGACAACTTGCCATACAGCTTGTTCTCTCTAAGGAATGACAACACCGCTTGCAAGTGTTCCTCATGTTTTCTTTCATTCTTCGAATAGATGAGGATATCATCAATAAAGGCCTGCACAAAGTGGTCTAATTACTTTCATAATACACCATTCATGAGGCTCATGAATATTGTTGGTGCATTGGTCAAACCAAAAGGAACTACAATGAACTTGTAATGTCCAAACCAAGTTCAAAAGGTAGTTTTAGGAATATCTCCTTCCTTAATACTTAATTGGTTATACCCTGATCGCAAATCAATTTTTGAGAAAATTTCTTCTCCTTTCATTTGGTCAAAGATATCATCTATCTATGGTATTGGGTACCTATTCTTCACTATAGCACAATTCAAGTCCCTATAATCTATACACAATCACAAGCAACTGTCCTTATTCTTGAAAAATATCACTGTTGCACCCCAAGGTTAGAAATTGGGCCTTATCATCCCTAAGTCAAGTAGTTCCTTGAATTTCATCTTCAACTCACAAATTTCTAGAGCCATCATCCTATACAATGTCTTGGAAATTGGCTCCGCACCAGGTTTTATAGCAATGGTAAAATCAAGCTCTCTTTCATGAGGTAACCCTGGCAACTCTTTCAGAAAAACATCCTTAAATTATGACAAAATTGGATATTGATATATAGAGGGTCCCTTCCCTTCAGTCACTACTTCCACTACATATAATTGGAAACCTTTCCTCATTTAACATTTATCCTTCATTGTTGAGATAAAGCATAGATACACCTTACTTCATATACCATGGATCTCTAGTGACCTTCCTTCATCATCTACGTAAAGCACCCTCTTTGCAAAACAATCTACCATATCTCGATGAGCTTCTAACTAGTCCATCCCAATGATTAGATCATATGTCCCTAGGGTAGTGACATACACCTTCAACCTAGTAGTACACACTCCCTGGTCTACAAGACAATTATCAATGCTAGGTCGTATCTCTTTTGTTTTCTTTGAAGCCATCTTAACTTGTTTAAATTCATCATGCTCATAGGCTTCCAACCCACACTTTTCTAATGCACAAGGTGAAATGAAACTATCTGTAGCACCGCAACCAAACAAAATTTTAACATTGACATGATTTACGTACCTGACGACTCCACCATCGTGGATTGATGTTCTTCCTAGTGGTTATTAACTACTGCATAAATCTGGTGGCTACTACTTGCTCTTCCCATTGGGGCCTTTCCTTATCTATGTACAGATCCTATTTCTAACTCTAGGTAATCACGCTGGTAATGAGGTCCTTCGCACCGCCAACAAGTAAATCGGGGTCGAGCATTCACACTTCCCTGCGAAGGCCTATGAATAGAGTTCCTTCTCCTGGAACGTCTGCCCCTACTAACCACCCGTTGATAAGTTCTTGCACTTTCTTGTGTCATTAGTGATGAGCGGGATGCTTCACTCGCTGCCAATGAAATACCTATTGCAATTTCTCCAGGTGTGTCTCTATTTCCACAAGGAGGTGGCCTAGAGATTCCTACCTTGGAGAAGGTCCTACGGGCCTTCCTCACAAATATAGGATTTTGTGGAATAGTTAATCCCATACCTATGTTTAAGTTCATATGCGCTTTTTCATAACGAGCACTTTCAAATGATTTAGCCAATGACAATGGTTTCCACATTCACACCATGGCCCTTATCTTAGGGTTTAACCCATATACAAAATTATTTTCTTGCCATTGATCGGTATCCATGTATGAGACGTACTTTACTAGAAGACCAAACACCTTCCAAAATTTCTAATACAACATGAAAATCCACAAAAAATGTCTAATAAATTTAACAATATGAAGACAAATTTATCTAAGTGGGAGGAAAAAATAGATTAGTGACTAAGATCTAAACTTATCAAACAATAGAAGACCAAAATACCTTTCAAAATGTCACCAAACAACCTGAAAAATACATCAAACATCTAACAAATTTAACAATATGAAGCAAAGTTGTCTAAATTGGAGGAAAAAGATGAGGAGTTTTGATCTAAACTTCGCAATAATAGATGACGAAAATACCTTCCAAAATTTATGTTACAGTACACCAAACAACCCGAAAATCCATGAAACATCTAACAAATTTAACTATATGGATTGAATTTGTTTTGAAACTTTTATCGAGGATTATTATTGGTCCCTATAAATTTGTGTGTTTGGAACAAAATCCTATAAAACATTGATGTTCATGTAATCGATAACTTTTAATGTTTAAATTATATTCTTCAGGGTTCCAGGGACAATATAATAATATACCCATTAAGATATTAACATGCCACTTGTAGAAATTGATTTTAGATGGGGAGGATAACACTCATTTTCTCAATTGCATAGACTAGACCCAATTAACAATTATTTCCACTCCTATGAAAAACAATAACTTTTAATAGTTAAAAAAAGTGCATTCAAATAGAACAAAGATAAGGAGTAAGATAATCTTGTACTAGATGGACCCTCTTTCTAAATCTGTTAAGATTATAGTTGAAATTTTAGGTAATTGTAGAGTTCTACCATAATCCAAGGCCCATGCATGGTGGAAAAATGCCCTTAGGGGTTTTACCCAATTTTGGATTTACCCAAATCATCAAAAACCTTTTAAACACTCATATGTACAAAACATACTTCATTTTCAAGTCACATTTAAGATCAATTGTGAAAAAATAACAAGGCTTACCTATTCATTTGAAGTGGAAGGAATCAATGTGTCTTGTCTTAGCAACTGTAAATATTTTTTAACATTATAAATATATTTAAATTTGATGTTTTGTCAATGATGGGTTTCCTAGTCAATGAAAGTGGGCTACTCCTAATGTTCTCACTAGGGTTGAATCTTTTCCATTGATGCACTCTTATGTGTGCTCATGTTAGTTGTACACCAATACTTACGATAATAGTTTTGATTAGGTGCAACCCTTGGACAACTTTCACAGAATAAATACCCTCCTCATTGTGTGTTAATGAAAGAACCATTCATAATGCCTAGGTGGAGTTAGGAGCACCAAAAATAATATTAACCAATTTAAACTTTTCCCCATTATTGGTTGATCCAAAATGGATCTTATATAATTTGTCATCTATTTAGGTATTTTCTAGGTAGAAACATTCGAGCTATTCGCTTGTAGGGCCCATTTTAGGGGTAGGTCATCTTTGGTGATTAAGAGTATAGAACCTTAGAGAGCCCATTTGCAAAGTTAAATGGTCATTTTTGGAGTTAAAATTTTACAAACATAATCCACAACATATTGATTCTATTCTACACATTGAGATATTTCCAACGGTGTGAAAATCACCTCAATCATAGTTCAATGTGAAAGTTGTGCCTCTTACAAGTTGACCTATCATATTGACCACCTTGATAAAAAGTGGATGCCATGCTACTCACACATGTAGACCTATTCATGTGTAGAATTTCAAGAATATTTTAGAGGGTCCAAAACCCTAACTCTAATCGAGAGTTGAGGCATGCAAAAACCCTAAACCTAACTCTAGATGACTATCTATCCATTTTAAATTCTAGGCTATTAGGAAAGGAAAGGATTCCATCATGGTTGTGTTTTTAATGTTTCATAATTGAGCAAAGAATCTATGAGTGGGATATTATAGCATAACAAAGGAAGTAGAAGATCCTATAGTATCCATTTAGGGCATAATGTCCATGGCATCTCCATAGTGAGTGACCTTTCTTTGTATTTGCATTTCATAACTGAGAAGAAAGGAACATAACATAAACCTCACCTTCTTACCTTCTTATTGAGTTTTTCTAGTATTGGATTTTCCCACGGTACATATTTTGTTCATTGTGTGGACGAGTGTTATTTATTTAGATTCTTTCATTTTAGTTTCAGTTAATTCAATGTTTCCATGCATTGAGCTAATAACATTAAATCGAGATCTTAAGTAAAGAAAACTACTACATAATAATAGATTGAAAAAACTTGTATGATTTATTGTCACAAACTATTATAGTGAAATATCTAAAAAAAATTAGAGATCATTAATTGAAAAACATTACATAATTAAAAAACTAAACTCAACTAAACCAAATGTTACTATATATCAAATTTGTTACTTATACATATAATAAATAAAAGATAATGATAAATATTTTTAATGACATCTTGAAGCTGAAGTTGAAGTTGCATATTGTTTAACCTTCGTTGCATATGCACCACCATTTGAGACAACCTTCCTAGGGATACGATGATGCTACCCTAGAAACCATGCTCCTTGTGGTATAAAATAACATTTGGGCGAAATCACAGAGGTGGGTAACACTTTCGTGATAATCTGATCTCCAAAATTATGAAAAACGTTTTTTCGGCCGAACTAATATTATATTTTGGTCGAAAGATACTTTTTTCAGTTGGACTATTTTTTGGTGGAAACATGAAACATCAAATCGAACGGTACACTGATGGCACCCCTCGATTTGCATGTAAAAATTTAGTCGGGCAGATTTTTTCCATCCGGAAATATGTTTTCAGCCGAAATATATTCCATCCGAAACATTGTTTCAGTCAAAATATTGTTTATATATCAACCACACATTGATTTGGAAACATTTTTCCAAGCTCTTTGCCTTTGTGAGTGCTTGAGAGCATTGGCGTGGACGTAGTTTGAGAACACAAAGGTCGGGTTGTTATGTTGGCAGACGCAGACAAAGGTTTGGCGGGCGTTCTTGCGTGCGGTTAGGATGTTGTGTTGGTGGGCCGAGCTTCAGGTATTTATGTTTAACTCTTATTTTTTAGTTGTAATTTTAATTTTAATTTTTAAATAAATTTTTTTTTCAATATGGCTTCCCCTGTGTTCAAGATGTGGGCACGCCAACGGCTTGGCCATGGGGATGGACCCCCGCGGCCAAGTAACAGTTCACTGGACTATGACTTGGCTGCGGGGGGCCAACCCTGTAGCCAAGCCATGGGAACGCCAACAGCTTGGCCACAGGGGGCCAGCCCTGTGGCCAGTACGTGGGCACCAATAGGACCTACAACGATTTACAAATTCAACTTTAAAACTGATATCAACCAATTAAATTCTGAGGTCTGGGTTTTTAATTATTTTAAGGCACTGATGCTACTATTCAAATTTGAAAATATGAGTTCTAGGCAAAAATCTCCCAGAAAATTCGCTAACAGATTGTAGCTACAAACAATTTCTAAATCAGAAGGTGCCATTTGATCGTGATTCAAAATATTTATAAATTCCTTAATAGTCCCTACGAATTACATATTGTATTAATTACATTTACATATTACATTAATTACATTTACAGAATTACATATTACATTAATTACATTTATATAAATAAGTGAATCAATTTCCATAATTACATTTACATATTACAGTGACCACAATTTCTAGATTCAATATTTCAATAAACAACCCGTGATAACATATGCAGTGCATATGTTATAAGATATTTTCCATGAATAAAAAATCTATATTACTTTGCTAATGTTGGTATTTCTATAATGAGTCAACCTATTCATAGATTGATTAGGTTCAAAGTGTTTGCTAGCAAACATTTACACTAAGAATCAACACTAAGATTCAAGATATTTTCCATTAATAGAAAATCTATATTACTTTGTTAATGTTGGAATTTTTGTAATGAGTCAACCTATTCATAGATTGATTTCATTTTAGGTAATCTGTAATGGTCATTAGCCATGCTATCAAGATTCCTTAGGTTAGTGAGTCGGGCCAAGCTATGATATATGATGAATAATGTGAGTCGGGCCCCATACAAATCCTCAAAAATTCATGCACTCACTATTACTCCCAATTGGATACTCTGGTAGCCATCCCAAACTGTAACATAAGGGAATCTAAACGTTTTGTATTTTATAAAAATTTCATAAAAGTTTTAGTCTTTCTATCTTTTTAATTCAAATCTTTTGTATTTTATAAAAAATTCAAATCTTTAGGAATTCAATATATAAATCCATTTTTACATATGTAATATTAGAGTATCATAGGTTTCTTACAAAGTTTACCTTACAAAGTATCTTACAATGCCTTCTTTATTGTTAAATTATATTAACTCTTTCATAAGTT
>ML820813.1:21144-36896 GCA_009831015.1 Picea engelmannii
TCAACCCGAAGGTCTCTGCTATTGAAGAACTTAATGATCTAAAAACCTTGGAGTTTGACCAACTTCTAGGAACATTGACTGCATATGAAATGAGAATAGTTAAAGATAAACCCACCTCCAGAGAAGCATCATTTAAGGGAGACAAGAATGAGGATTCAAAGCCTAATGAAATTGAAGAAAAATTTGTGAAGAGATTGAAGAAGGGATCAAGCAAATACAAAGGTAAACTGCCTTTCAAATGTTTCAACTGTGGTAGGATAGGTCATTTTTCAAATAAATGTCCCCACAAAAGAAAGGATCATACATGTGATGATGAGGAGAAGCACAAACACAGAAATTTCGTTAAAGAGAATAACTTTAAGAAGAAAAATCTTTGTGTAAACAATGATGATGATCCTTCAGATGATGAAGACAATGACTCCACTATTGAAGATAAACTAAATGACTTCATACTTATGTCCAAAGAGGATTATGATAATATAAGCACAGGAAGTGATGCTAATGAAGAAGAAGTTGTGGTTGACATGGAAGGAGAACTGATCAGTGCACTGGAAGAGATTGACAGACTAAGAATTAAGAACATAAAGAAAAGACAATTGTTGATACAGTTTGAGAAAGATAGTAAAGAACCTGATGAAGACATTGTCCTACTAAAAGTGGAATTAGAAGAGGAAAAGAAAATCGAAAGCATTCTGAAATGATATTTATCAGAAAAGAAGGCAAGATGTGAAGCCTTAGAACAAGAAGTAGTGAAAACTAGGAAAGACATGGATAAGTTTAAAGCCTTGTATAATCTGAATCTGTCAAGTATCAAAGCCTCAGAAGGATTAGCCACCATTCTGAATCAGCAAAGGAATCCAAAGCTGAAAACTGGTTTGGGTTACGAAGAGGAATCAAGTAGTGATAAGCCAAGAAATGAAGAACCCTTCAAGTTTGTCAAATCTACAACCAATGACAACAACAAACCTGCAGAAACAAAGGAAGACAATCAACTACCCAGGACGAGTAAAGAAAAAGGTGCGGAGGTTGAATCTGTAGAACAAAGAAATAATGCGCTCCTTGCTGAAAGACATCATCAGCATGGAAGAAATCGATTTTCTCAAAGAAGAGAACCATTTTCTAGGTACAAAGAATTTTTCTATGGCTATTGTTTGTACTGTTCTAACTTTGGTCACAAAGCTGTAAATTGTTCCTTAAGACTTAGACATGAGCAACTAAGATTTCAAAGGAATAAATACTTGCCACAACAAAGAATGATACAGCCAAGTAACAAACCTTCACAGATTGCAAATTGCCAAATTATGTCTAGAGACATGCAACTAAGGAGGTCAAGAAATAATCAACAGTCAATGAGTAGACAACGCTGCAACAATAATTTTGACCTATTGAACAATTAGATTGAATGCTACATCTGTCATAACTATGGACATAAATCTGTTGACTTTCGATTAAGGAACTATGAACCAGATTTGAATTCCCCTGCTGGAAATGTCAAGGTTTGGAAGAAGAAAGAAAGTGACAAGTGTGGATTAGTGTTGTCAGCTCAAATAAAAATGAACCCTTGGTATATAGACAGTGGATGCTCAAAACATATGATGGGAGACAAAGGTAAGTTTCTATCTCTAAGTGAAATAAAATTAGGAAACATAACCTTTGGAAATGATGCTCCAGATAAAATAAAGGGTAAAGGGATGGTGAGTTTAAGTAATGGAAAAGGAAAAGCCCAAGATGTTCTACTTGTAGATTGGCTGAAACATAATTTGCTCAGTGTAAGTCAAATGTGTGACAAAGGATGTGAAGTGGTGTTCACGTCCAAGGACTACAAAATAAAGTCTGTAAACTCAGGACAAGTGGTGGCCAAAGGCATAAGGACAAAAAATAACGTATATGTGCTGAAAGAAAATAGAGAAGAGTGTCATCTAAGAAAACATGATGAAATATGGTTATGGAATAGGAGACATTTAAACTTTGACCACTTAATCAAGCTCAAAAATATTGAGGCAGTAAAAGATCTTCCAAGAATATCAAAGCCCCAAGATTCAATGTGTAAACCCTGCCAAGTAGGAAAGCTAACTAGGACATAGTTTAAGTCCAAGAGTTTTACTTCAACAGAGAAACCACTCCAACTAGTTCATATGGATTTATGTGAACCATCAAGACAGGAAGGCACAAGGAAAGAAAATTACTTCATGATGATTACTCTAGACTTACTTGGGTTTCCTTTCTCAAGGAAAAAACTAAAGCATTTGAGAAGTTTAAAATATTTAAGGCTTTAGCTGAGAATCAAACAGGAAAAAGGCTAAAGGCAGTAAGATCAGACAGAGGAGGAGAATTTATGTCAAGTGATTTAAAGGAATTTTGTGATAAGCATGGGATCAAGAGAGAATACAGAATCCCAAGAACTCCTCAACAAAATGGAGTAGTTGAGAGGCAAAATAGAACAGTGCAGCAAATGGCTAGGTCAATGATGAATGATAAGAACATTGGTCAAACCTACTAGCTAGAAGCAATACACACAGTAGTCCATGTTTTTAACAAAGCCCACCTCAGACCACAAAGTGACAAGACACCTTATGAACTGTGGTATGGGAGACCTGCTTCAATCAAACACTTCAAAGTCTTTGGGAGTAAATTTTACATAAATAATAATGATGAGAACCTTGGAAAATATGATGAAAGGGATGATGAAGGTATATTATTAGGGTATGATACAAACAGTAAAGGATACAGATGCTATAATAAGAGGCTGCATAAAATGGTTGAGATTATTGATATAAAAGTTGATGAAGGAATCCCAGCAAGAGAGGTGTACAATAATGAGTCGTCTATGGAGGACACAACTAAAGCTGAAGATGAACAAATCCAAGAATCAAAAACCGAAGACTCTGAATCAAATGAAGACACATATACTCAGACAGATTCAAATCAGAAGACAACTTCAAATTCCTCCTCCATAATCACTCAAAAGAATCATCCTGCAAGTCAGATAATTGGTGAAAAAGACAAAGGTGTACAAACCAGTAGAAAGATAATCAAAGACATTGAGCAATCACATATAGCTTTCATATCCTTGCTGGAACCCAAGAATTTTAATGAAGATAGCAAAGATGACCATTGGGTTAAAGCAAGGAATGATGAACTTGATCAGATTGAGAAAAATAAAACGTGGGAGATGGTTCATAGACCTGAAGGTAAACATATTAGTGGTTCCAAATGGATCTTTAAGAATAAGTTGAATGAGTAGGGACAATTTGTCAGGAGCAAAGCAAGATTGGTCTGTAAAGCATATGCTCAAATAGAAGGACTGGATTTTGATGAAACATTTGCGCCCGTAGCAAGATTAGAAGCTATCAAAATGTTTCATGCATATGCTTGTCATAAAAGGTTTAAAGTCTATCAAATGGATGTCAAGTCATCTTTTCTAAATCGAGATTTAAGTGAAGAAGTCTGTATGGAACAACCAGAGGGTTTCGAACTATCTGATAACCCTGACTGATCCAGATTATTTTCGACACGAAATGAGAGCGGAGATATAATAAAGAAATGCACAAATATATTGCATATATTCAATAATATAACGGAAATGTATCAGAGATGCAACCATAAACATAGATATACAGTAATACGTAATTTCTATTAATCAGAGAAATGTACAGAGACTGTAAAAATACAGAGTGAAAGACTCGCTAGAATGGTGGCAGCTTATCTCTAAGAAGAGATGTGACGGCTACTCGCATTCACAAGAAGATGATTACAATGAGGCTTTGAAGGCATTTTTACAATAAATGGGAATGTCAAAATTCCTAGACATCCAAAAACCTAACCCTAGGAGATGAAGCGCCAAAATTCATGTGGGCCCCGTTTGGGTAAGTGAGTACATCAACTTCCCAGGGTCGTAACTTTTGCATACAATCTTTGTTTTAGGCGTGTGATAGCTCGTTGGAAAGGTATCGTCGAGGAGATTCATATTGGGGGCTCAATATTCCTTCAAATATAAATGAGAACCTATATATCTAAAAACCTTCATTTGGACCCTCAAAATGGCCCCGAAAGTTAAACCCTGCTAAAAATAGTAAATTGCCAAAATTGCTAGAAAGCCATTTTCAGCCATTTGGAAGAGGTGGGTGGCCACCGATATCCACTTGGATCACTGAATTAGTATGCAGGATGAAGAAATATTTATATGGGTTAAAACAAGCCCCTCGAGCCTGGTATCACATACTCGATACATATCTCAAAGACAAAGGGTTCAAGAGAGGAACAATTGACAACAATCTGTATATCAAAATAGAGGATAATGATCTACTCATCGTATTGGTCTATGTAGATGACATCATCTTCAGATGTAATAAGGATTCATTGGTACAATGGTTTTCTTCTACCATGGAGTCTGAGTTTGAAATGTCTATGATAGGTGAACTATCATTTTTTCTTGATCTGCAAATTACTCAGAGGTCTGAAGGGATGTTTATTTCTCAAGAAAAATATCTAAGAGAACTGTTGAAAAGGTTTCAAATGGAAGATTATAAACCTCTGGGTACACCTATGATTAATGGATGCAAATTAAGCAAGGATGATGACTCACCTGATGTTGATCAAAGTTCATATAGGTCAATGATAGGCAACCTGTTGTACATCACAACATATCGCCCAGACATAATGCATGTTGTTGGAGTGGTAGGAAGATATTAGTGTGAACCTAAACAGAGTCATTTGCAAACTGTCAAAAGGATATTCAGGTATTTGAAAGAAACAATGACTTATGGTCTGTGGTATCCCATAAATCAGAATTTTTAGTTAACTACCTATTCAAATGCAGATTGGGCAAACTGTGTTGATGAGAGAAAAAGAACCAGTGGAGGAGCATTCTTCCTGGGTGACTCATTAGTAGCATGGCTTAGTAAAAAGCAAGTTTCCATTTCCTTATCAACTACAGAGGAAAAGTACATTACTGCTGCTACCTGTTGCACTCAGGTATTATGGATGATTCAGACACTTGCAAACTTGGAGGTAAAATACGCAGTACCGATCCCAATTCATTGTGATAACACTAGTGCCATTAGTGTGTCTAAGAATCTTGTATTCCACTCCAAGACCAAGCATATTCCCATAAAATACCATTTTATGAGAGAGAGGGTCACCAATAAGGTTGTTCAGGTCCATTACATTCCAACCACAGAACAAATTGCAGACATCTTTACTAAACCCCTAGCCAAGAAAACATTTGAATATCTCCGACAGAAGCTGGGTGTCATCCTGTCTCACACCTAAGAGAGTCCATCCTATTAGGGGGAGATTTGTATTGATTGAATATTTGATACCTCCTAAAAATACTACAACAACTTAGGGGTAGCATGTTTTCTTTGACATTGATGTCAAAGGGGGAGAAAAGGAGTGGTCCGGACTGGATGCTACAGTTGGAGGTCCAAACAGATGAGCATAATCATTCAGGGTTGCCATCAATGCTAAAGGGGGATATTGTTGGCATGTTTACAGGAAGGTGTGCTTGTCATTGATGGCAAGATCAGAGTATGCAGCGATGACAAAATAGGGACAATGTAAGCTTAGAAGAGATAGTGCATAGGTGCATGAAGAGTGAAAGAGTGTGCTTGTTTATTTGATGGAAAACAGGCAGGCAAGGAAGATCAACAGTGCAGGGATAATTGCATGGAAAGAACAGACCGAGAATTGGAGGAGTCAAGGAAGCAACTCACGACAAGAATGCTGAAACTGGGAAATGCGAAATGCTGGAATATGTTGATCCAAATCCATTTCAGAGTTTCGGATACCAGGAGTTGAAGTGTCAAAACACTTCACCACAGGAGTCCAGGAATCGCGAAATGTGAAACACCGAAATCCCAAAAGCAAGAGACAG
Organism: Picea engelmannii; assembly: GCA_009831015.1. NCBI lineage: Eukaryota > Viridiplantae > Streptophyta > Pinopsida > Pinales > Pinaceae > Picea > Picea engelmannii. The sequence goes on from ML820813.1 coordinate 27,020, forward strand.
TTTAGCATACTGGGATTTCGGATACCGGGAGTTGGGGATGTCAAGAACTCTTACTACAGGAGTCCCGAAGTTGCAAAATGCGAAATCGCGATATGCTAAACCACAATATAATCTCAACCGTTGGATCGAGGAAAAAACTAGATAGTCAATCCAAGAAGGATACATGGAAAAAGATAATCACATGAGTCCCGAAGTTGAGAAGTGCGAAAAGCCGAAAAGATGATCTGACTCCATTTCAGAGTTTCGCAGACCGAGACTTGGAAGTGTCAAGAACATTCACATCAAGAATACCAAAATCGCGATATGAGAAATCGCGAAGTGATCTTGGACGACATATATAGGAGGTGAATGTGGCAGACCACATAAGAAAGGAAAGGTGGAAGACTATGACATGTGGCACGATCAGACCATGACAAATGTCAAGTTGATTTGGCATTTCAGGCCACTAGAAATCACAATTCTGAGTGACATGTGACAGCTTCTCGGGTCACGACATGTCATCGAGTGATGCAAGACTGACCTGACTCAGGGAGTTTTTGTTTCAAGAGTTTTAACTCCATCACTCCCCCAAAGTTCCGAAGGCTGAAGTCCCAGGGCAGAGGATAGCCGTCCGATCACTACGGATCGAGGACCGTTGATCTGGAGATCGAAGCGCTTGTGTGATAGGAGAGTGTTCATATTTTGGTGGTCACATCGTCAAAGAACTGTAGAAGAGAACTTGAAGCGGAAAGCTCCATTTTGGATTTTCGGGGATCGAGACATAGAGAGTAAAGAAATCTTTGCATCAAAGATGTCGAAATGATGAATTGCGAAATTGTGAAAGCACTTTATGGATAAGCGCTTGGTCACTGATAGTGGTCACATCATCGAAGAGATTTAGAGAAAATCTTGAAGCGGCAAGCTCCATTTTGGAGTTTCGGAGATCACGACTTGGAGAGTCGAGATTCCTCACAATAAGAATTCCAAATTGCCGAAATGTCAAAATGCGAAACACGTTTTGGCTCAGCCTGTGGTCATAGCCATTGGTCACATCGGTGGAAGATGGAGGAAGGAGCTAGTGCAACCAAGATCAATTTCAGAGTTTTCGGGATCAATATGTGAAGCGTAAAGAAACCTTAATCACAAGAATCTTGAAATGCCGAAATGCGAAACGACGGATTAAACTCAAGACCCTACAAACTCTAGCCAACGAAGCAGGTGATTTTGAATATGATTGGAGGGCTACTGTTGCACTTCACAGTGTAACTTCTAGAAATGACTGATGGTCTCTGCTAGAGGATGATCTCGACTATGATGAAGAAGACGAAGAGTCTCAACTGCTCAAGAGGCCAAGGAATCTCAATATAACACCCAATGATGCTGGACACGTGGGTGGAACTGCCAGAGAAGATGAAGAGTTGCAATGATGATCAGGTAGAGTACTCGACATGAGGAGGAGAAGCATAACAGATACGGGGTTGAGGTTGCAGGCAGGGAATAGGTGGCAAAGGGAACTACGAGTAAACACCCTGATATGGAGAACAGTGGGAGGGGGAGAGCATGTAGGAGCTTGGTGCATATTGCATGCACAAGGAGTGCAAAGACTATAAGAATGCAGAACAAAAAAGATATCTGTGTGGTTGTGGTTGAGTGTGATTGAGGTGTGAATAAGGAGGTAGAGCGCAGCAACAGAAATTCACAGAAGGGGAATGGTGCATTGAAGGGACATGGTGTAGAGAGGATAAAAGTTAAAAGAACAGAAAGCGGAAGGAGTGTGTAGAAGACACTGATGCAGACAGAGCAGTGTAGTGTAGCAGAACAGTGATGAGACCGGTAAGCCATTGAAGAACTTTTCATCGCTATAATAAGTCTTAATAGAAAAGATTTAGATTTCAGGGTGGTAGGGAGGTGCTAGGAAGGACTGTTGTCCTCATAGGTTCAAGTGGGTGCTTGAACACATGGAGTTGTAGCTTCCTTCTAGTTGGTGCTAGAGAAACCAGGGAGTTGTAGCTTCCTTCTAGTTGGTGCTAGAGAAACCGGGGAGTTGGTGCTTCCTTCTAGTTGGTGCTAGAGAAACTAGAGAGTTGGTGCTTCCTTCTAGTTGGTGCTAGAGAATCCAGAGAGTTGGTGCTCTCAGCAAGTAGCAGCTTGCAAAACAGAGGTTGTAGCCTCATTATGAATTGGTGCTCTCAGCAAGTAGCAGCTTGCAAAACAAAGGTTGTAGCCTCATTATGAGTTGGTGCTCATATGTATGATAATGTAAATAATGTAAATATTACTTATCATATAAAGAAGAAGAGGTTTTTACCCTGTATGGGTTTCCTCAAGAAATATTTGTCTCTGTGTATCTCATATTATGTGTGACTGATGTTGAATGTTCTATTGCTTACTTCCCTACATAATTGTGATTGTCATTAAATGCTGTGTAAAGAGTTTAAAATAAGCATAATTGTTTAAGCCCAGTAAAAACTAATTCACCTCCCCGCCCCCCTCTCAGTTGTCCAACAATGGAAAGGTAACAACAATCTCATTCTAGCTCATATATGTGTGTGTAACCTCTAACCAAAATTTTGGTTGGTAACCTACCAAATGTACTCAATTGTTAACCTAATGGAAATATGTTGGTAACCAAGAGAGAATCTCTCTCTCTCTCTCTCTCTCTCTCTCTCTCTCTCTACATCCAACTCCATCCACTCGTCGCTCTTCCTCTCTAGAGGAAAACCATGAAAGTTTGGTCATTGTTCTACTATTTTTCTTTCATTGTGAAGTAATTATTTTGTTAGTTAATGTTTAAAATCCATATAGTTTATAAGTTTCACCTTTCCATATAAATTTCAAGAATCTACTTTGAATAATTTTGACACATTAACCATTCAACACATAATAACTTATCCATTACATTGACTAGTAAGGCATAAAGTTCCATTTGAAGCTCTATTTTTACTAGTTTTGTAGATACCTTATGACACTTTCCTATATCCCTTGGATTTATTCATCATTTGAGATCTTTGGTAGTATATACAAATATATTGACTTTTTTTAGGGATGTTGATATTTACAAAATTTTGTGTGTTGGTGTAATTTACTAGTATTGTGGCATTGTTGCTCTTTAAATGAAAAAGGAAAAGAGTTGAAAGCAATCTTTCTAATGAAAATCCATATCATATGGGAGTTTTTATGTTAGAAATAACATTTTATCCCTACCTTCTAGTTAACAAAAACTCTTCATAAGTATTGATATTTCATTGAATTTTGATTTAATAGTATTTCTAATGATATATCAATGTTTTGTAAAGTGATCTCCTTCTCCATTCTCAAATGATTTAGCCAAAATTCATACAATTTATAATTGTTTTCAAGGTAAAAATAGGTTTTGGACATGGAGGTATATGATGTTAGGTTTAATAATCAACAACAAATAAAATCAAAACTATATCAAACAAGGGAGTTCAGAGTTTATAGTTGAGAAATCCCTTAGTGGAAATATGGTTCCTTGACGTAACAATCAGGTATAAATCCCTTAGTTGAAATATTTTAGTGGAAATCCCTTAGCTGATAATAAATTAGGTCCCTTTATGTATCCCTTAGTGGAAATCCCTTAGTTTATAGTAAAATTTGGTCCCTTTATGTAACTTTAGGTGACCATACAATATTTCACAATTATGTATTTAGTTCAACTATATCCACAACTATCCAACAATTTGTCCTTAAATCTCTCAAGTGTTACGAATATATAATATAGCATTTGCACAGTTCATATGTTATATATAACATTATCACAAATATTACATTTTCTCCACCTCATCTTAATTTATATTAGGAATACAAACAACGCTTAATTGCATCCCATTTATCATGACAATAAAGGAATTAGTATAAAAACTCTATGACATTTAAATAATGCTAATGGGAAGTTTAAAGAAATGGCATATAATCCATGTTCATGCAAGACCTTCACCTCGTTGTAATTAAAACATGGGTGTGTGAGGTTATGAAGATTAAACTCTTTGTTTTGGGGATTCTAATGCATTACATTATATGAGGTCTTTGTGGATCCAACCATAGGGAACTTTTAACGAACCTTAAAGAAATGTTTTAATGCATTTTTTTAGTGGATCCAACCATAGGGAAATTTTAATGAATCCACTTGCTTGTTGTTTTTCTGAATTGGTTTCCCTTGGTGAACCCAACTTTTTGATTTCAATGACTTCTTTGTGTGGGTTTTATTGATTATTATGAAAAGATTGTCGTTTTATATTCTTTCCCTTATCCCTTTAGTCATCAGTCCTTGACTAAACAGTCAGCCAAAAGCCGAATTGATGGTCGTCACTTCAGTGTTTAAATACCTATAGATTCAAATGCCCTGCTTTTTTGTGCATGGATGATGAGTGAAGGATAAGAATTTGTCTTGCTGACTATCTCTTACTTATATTTTAGTTGATTGATTCATGGATGAATGTTTAGACTTTGCATATTCTTCTTTGATGTGGATTGTGAATGATAAACCTCTGAGTGGAATGATAGTCCCTTGGCAAACCCAACTTCTAATTTCAATGACTTCTATGTGTGGGTTTTATTGATTATTGTGAAAATTTTGTGGTTTTATCTTCTGTCCCTTATCCCTTTAGTCATCATTCCTTGCCTGACTAGTAGACTAGGAGCTGAATCGACAGTCGTCACTTCAGTGTTTAAAGACCTATAGATTCAAATGCCCTTCTTTTCTGTGCATGGATGATGAGTGAAGGATAATAATTTTTTAGTTCATTGATTCATGGATGAATGTTTAGTCTTTGCATCTTCTTCTTTGATGTGGATTGTGAATGATAAACATTTGAGTGGAATGACAGTCCCTTGGCGAACCCAAATTATGATTTCAATGAATTCTATGTGTGGGTTTTATTGATTATTGTGAAAAGTTTGTGTTTTTATCTTCTGGCACTTATCCCTTTAGTCATCAATCTGTGCTTGAGCAGTTGACCAGGAGACGAATCGACGGTCGACACTTTAAATACCTATATATTCAGATACCCTATTTTTTTGTGCATGGATGATGAGTGAAGGATAAGAGATTTCCATGATGTCTATGGACCCATTACTTATCTTTGAGTTGATTGATTCATGGTTGAATTTCTAGTCTTTACACCTTCTAATGAGCGAGTACCTTTGCAGCTTGATTGTTTAAAACTTTGATTTATCTCTGTGTTTTTAATTTCATGAACTTGTGTACATCTCTGGATTTTTATTGATAAAATCTGCTTTGTGGATAGATATTGACGTGTGATGTCGAAACGAGATTCTCCAAAAAATCACCTCAAATGCTCTAGGCATTCTCAAGAAGGACGAACAAGAACTCCTTCTTCGACTGAGACTCTGAGTGAGCAACAACAATCTCGTCAGAGGAGATTTTCAAACGAGTCTGTAAATAGATCAACTGCAGAACCTGCTCAAGCCAGTGTTATGGATGAAACCTTCTTAGATAGGTTGCACATCAATAATCCTACACCTGAGAATGTAGAGAATATATCTGGACAAGAGAATATTTCTGGTAAGTTTCTTAAATTTTGTTTATTTTTGTTGAAATTTTTTGTATTAAAATTTATGTGAGGTTAGATCTTGAAGTTACTTTCAAATGTGTGTGTAGGAAATCAATTTAGTGCAAGGGATGACAATGAGAGTGATTTTCACAAAGATTCAAATGTCAGTGCAGAGGGTAAACATGGATTTAGAAGGTCACGTTATGAAGAAACAAAAGATTACACACCAACATCCACCTATCCTTCAGATGTTGGCAATGAACTTCCCTGGGAAGGGAATATTGAAGCAATGACGCTTGAGCGATGCTCAGGTGTTAAAAAGAGGTTGGAAAATGATTTGGTGGTCTTGGAACTCCCTGAGGAGAGCAAACAAAGTTTGCAAATTGTTTTGCATTCACTGGAAAACTTTATGGATGCATATCAGAAGATGGGGCCAACACTGATAGTTTTTTCGATCTAATGAGGCGACAAAATTTAGAGGTGATGGGTCCTGATAAATGGGAGATAGTAAAAAATAGAGTTTCAAATGAAGATGTCATTTCCATGTTCAATTTCAAATAGGGCCCAAAGTGGAATATGTTGAAGGTGAATTATTTTAAGCACCTTGACTTTACCGGGCATCTGTATAACAGATTTTTGGTGGCATATGGGAAATTGTCGTGGAACGATGAGGTTCCACACTATTTTGCAAGATATGTTTCTGCAGAGTTTTTCTTACACATGCAACCTGATTATACTAGTCTGTCGTCTAAATATTATGGGACTGGTAAATGACGTACATATGATCGCAAAGGGGCATATCAAAGTTCGGCATTTTCGAGGCCTCCATAACCTTTAGTACCTCGCCCAACAAGGGAATTTGCATCACTTTCAAAGTTCCAGGCTACATCGGAAGTTGGCAAAGAGGCCAAGACTGCAATCGGGGAAAATTTGGAAGCTATTTTTTATGGTGTTGATGTTGGCATGAAGAGTCAGTGAGAGGAAGACAATTCTCGGGCCACATTTGTTGATAAAACAGATGTGGACTTAGATGCAATGTCAACAGAAGAAGTTTTGGAGTATGCAAAATTTTGTCAGGATGGTTGGAAGAGGGTCATTCAGAATGATGACCCGAACCGCAAATTGGTATGTGTTCTATTTAGGAAAATTTCGATGCATTTTATGATAGTATACTTCCAGTTCTAGATTTAGATATCCTTGTCTCTTTAGAAATAATCTAGTTCTTCTTGCCATTAATTGCAGTTTGGAGATATGTTAAACGAATCTCCAGTTGGTAGTGGACTTGATTCAACAAGTTTGAATTTGGATGGATTGAATCGGGTATGTTTTTTCTAATAGTTGTTCAATGTCCACTCTAAATATTCGACACAGTTCTATATTTATTTTTCAGATTATTATCTAACTCTAACTCACAATTTATTTTACCAAGAACACAATAACATCACTTGGGATGAAAATTTCACCTGAAGGATTTGGGACCTTATCCAAAAGGATGTAACAACCAAATAAATTTTAAACATCACATACTTTCATAAGAAATTTATTTCATGAACTGAGATAATAACTTCATAACATAACAACAATCTTCATAATAGCAACTTCAGTAACAAAATTTATCAATGAATAATGATTTCTTGGCAGAATGAAATAAATACATAGTTTAACAAATTACCTGGTTCTTATGCTAATTTATGTCGCCTGGCTGCCTTGTTGTTGCCTCCCTGCTACCTGATGCACAGATCAACACTGCCACAAACAAAAAAATAACTACCCAAACCTACTGTCCTCCCTGCCAACTAGGAAAACTACCTAGCTCCAAGATATCTATGGATATCCTGGCCCCCATGCACAAAACCTCCAACAACATGGTGCCCCTGTATGGTCCATTGTAGGGTGTTGACCCTGGTTTTGTTAGGAGGGGTGGAGGCATTTCCCACCGTGTATCCTCCATTGTAGGGTGTTGACCCTGGTTCTGTTAGGAGGGGTGGAGGTGTTTCCCACCATGTATCCTCCATTGTAGGGCGTGGACCCTAGATATGATTAGGAGGGGTGGAGGCATTTTCCACCGTGTATCCTCCGAAACCTGAAGTCATGGGAGAACAGTGCTAGTTCACACTCCCCAAGACATGTAATGATGTCTGTCAGTTTCCTTCTAGGGAAGCTTGGTCAAGATAGTCACACTTCCACTTACGGGTTATATTTGGAGTTAGGTCAATATAGTTGACGCTCCAAGATAGTCTAGCAGAGGAAGGATAGGAATGGAGATGGAAGTAGGATAGGGAGGAAGGATGATTAGTAATAGTTGAGACAATATGGAGATTTTCTTTGTGGTGGAATTTGATGTCGTCCCTTAAAAAAAAAAGAGAAATGTGTATATATGAATATTCATTATTACGTAACTGAACCACGGTTATTTAAACTAAAATTGTTGAACCGGAAAATTGTAATTAAATAATTTCTCAAACAATTGATTGGTTGTTGTCTTTTATAAAAGACTAGTCTTGCTGACTGGATTGAATGCATACATAAATTACTAAGGATGATAGTTTTGATTATTAGTACGTGCACGAGATTTGCATGTACTAGCTACACATGCATTTCTTGTACATATACACTAGTATGTATGAGCTTTCTTGACTTACTTACTGATAATGTTAGTTACTTGTTATGAATGTGTGAACCATGCTCTTTTCCTTTGTACCATAAGATACCTTAACTTCAGGATGAAGTTTCCTGAAGGGTGGGTGTACGTAATGACCCTAGTTGGATAAATGTTTAAGAATTATAAAGTAAAACTAATTAGGGGATTAATTGTTTTAACAAGGTATTAATTAAACAAAGATGATCTAATGATATTAATTAAGTAAGTTATTAATTAATTAAAGGTTATAATTGTGACTAATTAATTAATAATTTAACTACAGATTACATTAATGACATGAGTAATAAATTTAAGAGATTAATAATGTATGCTATAAAAGGGTTACGTACCCAACAAGGGATAACCTGTTAATCCCGAGAAGATAAAACATTAAAGGAAGGATCAAGGATAGGGACGAGGGCAGGTAAGGGAGTAAATGAGGAGTCGGTGAAGGAGGGATAAGAAAGGAGGGAGGTTTACGTGAGGGGGGGGATAGAGGATGGGAGGATGGAGTTGAAGGACTATTGGATTTGCAGGAAGCAGAGAGTTTCTGGCAGTGGCATTTTGATCAGTTGAGGCACCGGGTTGCTGGAGGTTTTGGGCACAGGGGCCAGGATATCCATAGATATTTTGGAGCTAGGTAGTTTTCCTAGTTGGCAGGGAGGACAGTAGGTTTGGGCAGTTATTTTTTTGTTTGTGGCAGTGTTGGTCTGTGCATCAGGTAGTAGGGAGGAAACAACAAGGCAACCAGGGGACAGAAATTAGCATCAGAACCAGGTAATTTGTTAAACTATGTATTTATTTCATTATGCCAAGAAATCATTATTCATTGATAAATTTTGTTACTGAAGTTGCTATTATGAAGATTGTTTTTATGTTATGAAGTTATTATCTCAGTTCATGAAATAAATTGCTTATGAAAGTATGTGATGTTTAAAATTTATTTGGTTGTTACAAAGGAGACTTTCACCTGAAGGATTTGGGACCTTATCAATTTCACCTGAAGGATTTGGGACCTTATCCACAAGGAGAATTTCACCTGAAGGATTTGAGACTTTATCCACAAGGAGATAAGTATTTTATTGGAAGAATGACTTAATATGGAGATTTTTGAACTTTCTTCATACACAGTTTTATATTTATTTTCAATTTATTATATAACTCTAATTCAATTTTTTTTTACCAAGAACATAATTTTTCTTTTAATTTTTTTTAAGATTTTAGATAAGATTTACAAATTGTTTAAATCATGTACTCTTAATTGGAGAGTAACTAGATCTTAAATCTATTTAACTGTGGTTGGTTATGTTATTATTACTTAATGTTTATTTAATATTTAGTTAAAGTATATATGATAATATGTGTTATTTGTTTTTTTATTATGTTTCTTATTTTTATAGATGTCTAAATTATATTTGGTGGAAAATATGTTTACAATATATTTTAAGGCAAGAGTATGTTGAAGAATGACAATTAACTCTTTTGGTATATATGTCAATTTTATTTTAATTACAATTTCTGAATTCTGTGTTATTTTGCATGTTTGAATTGTAAATTTTAATTTTTGAATTCTATTTTTTTTAAGGTTTGAATTTCATGTATGAAGTGATCTATTTTAAAGAGATGGCTTAGAGTCTAGAATTTTGGAGTTAAACATGTCTTAGTTTTTGTTATCATCCTAAAATGAATGTGAAACTTATGTATTTTACAGTGTTACTATTCA
>ML820813.1:73870-96271 GCA_009831015.1 Picea engelmannii
AGGAGGTTAGGATGATCCCACTAAATCATGAAAGCGAGTAAGATCCAAACCATTCGGATGCCACCTCACCATGGAAGTTTCTCCTTCTAGAAGATTTGAGAAAACACTCATTTTTCCCACGTGTAAGCATTCTCGCACCCTGCCTATAGTGCAACCTGCGAACCTCTCGCAACCTAGCTATGGTGCAACCTGCAAGAATTAGGCATTCTCGCATCCTGCCTATATAGCAACCTACGAACTTCCATTTTTATAGGGTTTTTACAAAGGAAAATGCAACTTCTTTTCTTAGGAAAAGTTCTTCTCCCTTCCTTCTTCAGGAACTCAGGCCAATGACCCCTCTGAAGACTACAGATAGGTTTACATCATTAATGGTCATAGGGATGAAAAAAATAATGTGTAACAACTTCCTCCAACAAATGAGAACGTGACAGAAAAAAAAAAAATTGTTACAGCAGACAGCGGGACTCTAACAGACACTTGTCCACCTGGATACCCGATCGATGACCAAATCCCTGTGGCGGATTACAACGATCATGATGTAGCCAGATGTTCCCTTTGTCTATTTTTGGAAAACGTCATGCGAAGAGTTTTGTAACGCAGAACAGTGATTTCCCTAGTTTGTAGAGATAGAAGTGAGAAGAGTAGGGTAGCCCAAGCGACACCCTCATTTATATATTTGATATTTTGATGTAAGCCAGGCTGGTTGGAAAAAATAGTATAGACAATAACTATTGCAAGTGATTTGAGTTCGACTAAAACTTAATGAAAAAGTCATGTAGCTTTGAGGAAAAGACTCTAATTGCAGCAGTTGGATGTATTGTGTCTCTTTCTTTGCATATGTGCTTCCTGTCATATTTATTCACATATTTTTTGTCTAATTCAGAATGAATTTTCGAACCTATGGATTCGTTGCGCAACACCCCTTGTTCGTGCCATTTAGACAAAAAACTTTTCTTCTAAAAATTAACTCTGAATTCATTCGCAGCGGTGCTTTGAGTTACTTCTTTTGTTTTCTCCCCGCCACACATTACGATTTTTCACTGAATATTGTTGCTTGCTTATTCTTATCCTCTCAATTTTAGTCACCAAGTCATTTCTTTTAGTCATTTTTTCTCGAATCGACTCCATAGCCCAAAGTCTTAGTTTCTTGCGCCAATATAAACAAAACCCATTATTTCTAAGTGTTAAATCTAGCCACAGTCTTAAAGCCATATCCCATGCAGAGATAAAGTCTCTCAAGAGAGCCCTCTCCAGGTCAGAAAGGCTAGTTTCGGGCCTCAAAGTTGGTTGAAATAGTTACCTCTATCATTTGTTTATCAACCGAATAGATTTACAAAGTGCTAACATTCTGGTGCTGCTATCGGAGAATGAAATTTAATAGATTTTTCCCTGGGAGAACGACTAATGTTGTAGTTTGACCCCTGAGGGTAGCAGAGGGACAAACATCTGCACCGACTAAAAACCTTTACCCTCGCGAATCCAGTCAAAAATACCAGTAGCTCCAAGCAGCGCAGTTCAGGAACTTTGGCTCCGAAGACGATCTATACGAGAGAAAATCCTGACCCAAACCCTACAGAGCCTGTGTATGACCCCAAGAAACTTATACGCTAGACTAGAGAGAAAGCATCGGACCCATTCTATTACCTGAACATAAGTTTGTCCTTACTAAAAGACGACGCGTAAAGCATCGACGACCTTGATTTTGAGGCATTGTTTGAGAAAACTCTATTCAGGTCTAAGTCAGAAACCAACTTGGATGAGATGGTTTTCGACCAGAAGAGATTCCAAACCCTAGTGTCCAATAATATTCCTCAGGTCCCAAACCCTTCTAAGGCCATGGCTGTCAGATTCTCCCCCCTCATTCTGTCAACTCAGCAGCATGATCTACCCCAGAATTATAGCCAGAGAATTAAACTCTACGATGCTGAAGAGAATGTTTCACCCTAGAAGCATCTGGATTGGTTCAACGACTTCGTCGACCTGGATGAGGTAGACTATGAAAACGTGAAAATGAGTTTATTCGCGCAAATTTTTGCAGGGGAGGTGAGGAAGTGGTTCAAATCCCTATGACCAACAAGTATTCAAGAATTCGTCGCGTTCGAAACATCTTTCATCAATAGATGGGGAGATAAGAAGAACCCCTTGCAGTTTTTAACGCAGTACAATAATATGAAGAAGGCATCGAAGGAGACGATGCAAGAATTCTCAACCCATTTCATGAAGGGCTATAACTCGATTCCTACAAAAGTCTAGCCACCTCTTGGGCCTACATTGTTGCGATACACTGACTCCTTAGAAAACGAATTCACTTTGTTGTTGAGAGAAAGAATATTGACAAACTTGGATGCAATAATGAGAAATGCAATCAAAGTCGAGGTAAATATTATGGTGTCGGGAAATATCAAACAAAGATTCAACATAGGCGATAATAATCCCCAAGGAGATGTGCAACCATCAAGGTCGAGATCTGCAGATGACAAATTCGAATTAATTATGAGAACCATGGAGAAGATAATGGAGAATATGTATGTGGGAAACAGACCCACTGGCTGAGAACAACATAACCCCCAGCCGAGGAATCAGAACCACAGGAGGGGTCAGGATCCTTAGATCAGATAGAGGGAACAAAGGGAGAAGAGATATAAAGGCAACCAACAAACAAATCCTCCATTCCAAAACAACTACGTGGATGAGGACTTCACTCAGAAGTTCGAAGACCAAATGCATTGTTGCGGTGACAAGAACCCGCGCGTGTTCTTGACAAAGAGAAAATATGATCAATACATGAGAATAAATGATGATTTTGTGTTGGAGGTAGACGATGCATGGATTGGGGAAACTAATGATGCATTGCCTTGGGAAGCATAAGAGTTATGAAAAGGTTATCAGAATTCCATCATGCAGTTTCATAAGAAATATAAGCTCTAGAGAAAGGAAGCGTCTACCGAGCCTCAACAGACCAATCCCATAAGGAAACCTTCGGCTGACACCCTTTCTACAAGTTGATTGAGGCTAGACAACATGAACAAGGATGCGACGGTGAAGGAAAAGTCGAAAGAGGAGGCCCTGAAGAAAACTACGGAAGCAAACTCAGAAGTGGGTGGAAAAGAGGTAGAGAAAGTCTACCCTCCCTTTAACTTTGAACATGAAATGGATAAAATCAAAATCCATGTCCTTTTCAACGAACTTATCAGAAAGGGTAAATACCGAGAGAATATTGTTAAAATGTTGAAAAAGGGAGGGACCCCTAACACTTTGAATGTCCAACATGATCACCCCGCTATCCTGTTTGGTCCACACGTTGAAGAGACAAGTGATACTGAGGACGTCCCTTCATTCTATGTCAATTTGAAGGTCCACGACATGACCCTGCATAACGCTATGCTGGATTCAGGTGCGTCGCACAACCTCATGCCAAAGGTGATCATGGATGAATTGGGTTTGGATGTCACTAGACCTTTAAGGACCTTTTCTCTTTTGACTTGATGAAATTCAAGTGCCTAGGCCTCATCAAAGACTTGGTCGTGTCATTGGCCCAGATCCCTTCAAAGAACATGGTGATGGATGTGGTCGTGGAGGACTTACCCCCAAAGTTTGGCATGTTGTTTTCCAAATCGTGAGCTATGAAGTTAAAGGGGACCCTGAAAATGGACATTCCATATGCCACCATCCCTATCTTTGGCTAGGAATGACGGCTGTATAGAGAAGTGTAGTTGAAAAACATGGTGAGAAGAAAGAGGCAACCAAATAACCATGCCATATACTCCATCGACATTGAGGTTGGTTCTTCTATATTCTACAATGACCTGAGTTTTGAAGAAGAAGAGTCGACGACCATCATGACAACCGATGAGGAAACCGTGCAGAAAACAATAGAGTGTGCCGACTCGGAGGACCATGAAAAAAATGAGATATGGAACATGAGTTTCGACAATGCAGTCAAGAAGAAGGGGTTGGGGCTAGCATGTGGGTAAGCCCTCCTAAAATGGGCACAAATTTGCACTCATACAAGCTCGCATTTGAATGCACAAACAGCATGGCCGAGTATGAGGCACTGATCCTGGGCCTGAAGGTGTTGAAAGAATTAGTGTAAAGAGGATATCAGTGTGCAGAGACTCTGATCTGGTCATAAACCAAGTTAAAGGCATATATCAGACAAAGCACCCCGGGCTGAGAGCGTATAGGAACTTGGTGTTGGACCTCCTTGAGGGATTTTCAGAGTATGACATATCTGCTATCCCAAGGGAGCAGAATCCGATCGTTGATGCATTGGCCACTTCGGCCTCGATTTTTCAAATCCCCATATTTCCAAATAAACAATACGAGATTGAAGTCAAACACAGGCTGACAGTGCCTGATAATATCAAATATTGGCAGGTGTTTGAGGACGACAAGTAGGTAGAAATATTTCTTCGGATGAGTGACGAGTTCCCTAACATAAACGTTGATGATGAATGTTGTTGCGATGAAGATGTGAGTGTAGATGCGTGCAGTAATGACGACCCTTTCTAGAACCAGATCATGGGAAGGGACATAATACAACTAAAGAATAACATCATTTTGAAGGGGTTAGTGCCGCTAGAAAAGATATTTGACAAAAATGATGTGGCTAGAAACCCTAAGATCATTGCAAACGAAGAGTACGTGGAAGACTACAACATCAGGACTGAGGAGAACCCAAAAATGATCAAGTTATCGAGAACTCTCAACCCAGAGGTCAAGCAAGACTACGTCAAGCTCTTGAAGGCGTTCCCTGACGTTTTTGCATGGAGCTATGATGATTTGAAGGTGTATGAAACTAAGGTTATCCAACATGTTATCCCTCTCAAGGAAGATCAAAAACCTTTAAAATAGAAGCTGAGACGGATAAACCCCCTATTACTCTCGTTGATCGAGAAAGAGGTAAAGAAACTTTTTGACGCTAAGATTATTGTTTCTTCACGATTCTCTAAATGGGTAGCTAATTTGGTGCCCATAAGAAAGAAGAGCGGTGAGATAAGACTATGTGTAGACTTTCAAAATTTAAACAAAGTGTCCCTCAAGGATCACTACTCCCTTCCCAAAATGGACTATATCCTGCAAAAGGTGATGGGGTCCCAGAAGATGTCCATGCTGACCAATTTTTTAGAGTATAATCATATCATGGTCCGCCCAGACAACAGAGAAAAAAAAACTTTCACAACTCCATGGGGAATGTTCATGTACTCTAAGATGCCCTTCGGCCTGATGAACGTTGGAGCCACTTTCCAGAGGGAAATGGAAATCATGTTTTCCAACTAAAAGGACATGTTCATTGTAATCCATCTGGACGACATCACGATATACTCTGCCTCTGATGAGAAACACCTTGAGCATCTGAAGAAAGTTTTCCATAAATGCAGGAAGTTCAACATATCGCTAAATCCAAATAAATCACATTTTAGGGTGGAAGAAGGGAAATTGTTGGGACATATTATCTCGAGGGAAGGCATTAAGATGGACCCCAACAGGGTTGAAGGGATCCTAAAGATTGGCACTCCATGCAATAAAAAATAAGTGCAATCGTTCCTGGGAAAAGTAAACTTCTTGAGGAGATTCATCCCGAATCTGGCAGAGATTATAAAGCATATCACATGCATGCTCAGAAAGGGAAATGAAATCAAGTGGAACCTGGAAGCCAAGAAATCATTTGAAGATATCAAGGTGGCATTGACTAGAGCACCCATACTATGCAGTCCATATTTCACAAAGTATTTCATCCTGTTTTCATTTGCCTCAGAGCATACGATTTCTGGTGTGTTGTTACAAAAAGATGAACAAAACTTCGAGAAGCCTATAGCTTATTTTAGCAAGACGTTGTAGGATGCTCCACTAAGGTACGACATCAAGGAAAAACAAGCACATTCTTTAGTGAAGTCCTTGAAGGAGTTTAGGATGTACATATTGCATTCCCACGTCATTGCTTATGTGCCTAACAGCTCAGTAAAGGATAGCTTGAATCAGCCCGACCTCGAAGAAAGGAGAGGTAAGTGGATAGCGGCCATGCTGTAATATGACTTGGAGATCAAGCCTACGAAACTAATTAAGGGTCAAGGCCTTGCAAAGTTGATGGTGCAGTCGGACTACGACGTTGTGGGAATAAATTTCATCGTTGATCTGTCAAAGAGTCCTCAAGCAAAAATGACTACGTAGGTGTCCCAGGAGTTCATCAATTTACCATGGTATGCAGATATCATCTATGGGTTAAAGAATCTCTAGGCCCCTCTGAGCATAAGTAAGACTAAGGCCAGATTTCTCAAGATCAAAGCGGTTAAGTTCTGCATCCTGGAAAATTCACTCTACTGGAAAGATCCTGGGAGAATGTTGTTGAGTTGTTTACTGGAGAATGATGCAAAGCGACCCACAAAATAATTTCACAAGGGCAACTGTGGGGGACACCATTACTGGAAAATCACCGCACACAAAATCCTAAGGGTGGGCTATTATTGGCCTACAATCTTCACAGACATGTAAAAAGAGGTCTCCAACTACCACACATGTCATATTTATGATGGGAGAAGAAACCTGCAACCCCTGCCACTAAAGTTGATCTCGATCAAAGCACCATTCATGCAGTGAGGTTTGGATTTTATAGGGGAAATAAATTTTCCATCCTCGACACAGAAAAAATGGATACTCACGACCACTGACTACTTCAAAAAATGGATAGAAGAGATCCCCACGAAATAAGATACCAATGCAGTCATCATCCAATTCCTCGATATGAACATCTTGTCGAGGTCCGGGTGTCCCGTCAAGATCATAACAGACAATGTGGTCGCATTCAAATCTAAGAAAATGGAAAAGTTTTGTCAAGATTACAATATAACCCTAGGGCATTCTATGATGTACTTCCCACAAGGAAATGGGTTAGCAGAATCCTCGAATAAAATCCTAACCAGGATCATCAAAGGGCTACTATAGAACAATATGAATGCTTGGCATAAAAATCTTATCAACGCGTTGTGGGTAGTTCAGGTTACCACCAAGAAGTCCATCTCAATGTTGCCTTTCCAGATTGTATACGGCGTAGACGGAATTTTACTTACTAAACTGAGGTTGCCTGTTAGAAAAAAATTTCAAGAGCAAGAGGCCAAGCCAAATGACGTGCAGAGAATAATAAATCAGTTGGTTCACACACAATAAATGAGGGAACAGGTGTACAATCGATCACAGCTCCACCAGAAAAAGATGAAGAAATCTTTTGACAAGGGTTCCAAGCCGGAGGATTTCCAGTTGGGTGATCTAGTGTTGAGATGGGACACGAGAAATGAGGACAAAGGAAAGCACAAAAGGTTTGATAACCTGTGGACGGGCCCATTCATAATTGATGTGCATCGCAAAAATAATGCCTATTTTCTGGAATAACTAAATGGGGAGTGTGTTGGTTGGGGGCCTATGAATGACAGGTTCCTCAAACATTATCTAATGAAATAAATTTTGTTTAAGTCATTTTTCATTGTAAATAATCATTTTATTTTTGTGTCGAGTCAATAGGTCAGCAGAAAATTAAAGCCCAAAGTGAAGGCCCTGAGTTTTATGCTGATGTTTTTTAGAAACTGCGTTGATAAGTTTAGGTTGCATCATGTTTTTCATATTGTTGTATCGAAGAGTCAAAATAAGGCCCAACGGGTAGGCACCTGGTCTTCTATTCTTTTCTTCCTTGCGGGGAGGATATCATCCCCGTTGGAGCCAATTGTTAGCGTTGTCGTTTTTCTTTCAATTGGAGTCGGTTTTCAGTTGAGTTATAGCCCATGTGTCAAAGCACGTGAAATCAAGTACGTAGAAATGAAGGGATCGAATTCAACAAGTGGTTAGTTGGCCCTTGGAAGCGGGAAGGGATGTCAGAGTCGAAACATACGTGAATGGTATGGGCATGTTGTTCCCATAAAGTTTGGTCCTGTCAAAGTTAGTCCCTACATGCCCTAGGTCGAATCAAGTGGTTAATAAAGGTCATGTCGACAGGTGTTGTAACTATTATCTTTTCATCATCAAGGCCGAAGGAATGAAAAATCGCGCCATTCGCATCACGTATGCCCTGCATCCCTCATTGTCGGTACTTTACACATAGGGAGGTGTTATGGAAAATCTGTAGTTCAATTCGAAACATCTAGTCACCATGAATTCAATGTTCTTTGGCATGATTCTTCCTTCCGCTCGATCAGTTATAAATCCTAGAGGTTCTTCACCCATTTTATTCATGAAATAAGATTTAGGATTTGTCTGTAAGTTTTCTTGT
Source organism: Picea engelmannii (assembly GCA_009831015.1). Taxonomy (NCBI): domain Eukaryota; kingdom Viridiplantae; phylum Streptophyta; class Pinopsida; order Pinales; family Pinaceae; genus Picea; species Picea engelmannii. The sequence continues at coordinate 82,128 of ML820813.1, forward strand.
AAGCCCATGTTGATCAAATTATTCAGTTTGGGCATTCGCCCGATATACTGTGTGCAAGACAGATACCAGTCATGCCATGGCGACCTCTCAGGACATGAGAAGGGTACATGTAGTGGCAGGATCTCCATACCCGAGCCCCAAAGTGATTGGGATTCTTTCTCACTCACAACGGGCATCCCCAAAGATTAAAAAAAAAAGATTTTTCCTTTACCCACGGGAACGACGACATCACACCACGCAAAACTTGGAGCGGAAGGAACTGCGCAGGAATGAAGGATGGAAGAAGCCCTGTCTTCCCAACATCGAATACCTCGGAGAAGGGGGATACCAAGGAAAAGAAAAGAATTTGGGGAAACTCAAATCTCAGATGAGTCGCGCGCACGATCGATTGCTGAACAATTACTTATGCGCGACGTCCACCTGGAGCCTTTGGAAGGTACCAGCTAAGAAAGTGGGAGTAGATGAGGAGGATGGATGCACAGGGTCATGAAGGGAACGTGATGTGGCTCAAGAGACAACTCCGAGAGGCTCAGGATATGATTGTACAGTTGCGCGAAGCACAACGGATGTCAGAAGAAAGGTATGCCAAACACTCCAGAGAATGTGAAGCGACTGAAGAGATAGCTCACACAACTCTCACCAATGAGCAGAATAAACAAGATTAACAGAGTTTGTTCCTGTATGCGCAAACCGACGGAAAATCCTGACAATTTTGAAGGAGACATCACCCAAGACATTTTCCATTTTAATAACGGTCACGACTATTTACAACCACTTGCCGTGCACACTTCCCCCAACAAATGAGCACATGCTAGAAAAAAAAAATTGTTACAATAGACAGTGGGACTCTGACAGACACTTGTCCACCCGGATACCTGGTCGATGACCAAATCCCCGTGGTGGATTACAACGATCATGATGTTGCTAGATGTGCCTTTTGTCTATTTTTTGAAAACGTCATGTGAAGAGTTTTGTAACGCAAAACAATCAATTCCCTAGTTTTTAGAGATAGAAATTAGAAGAGTAGGGTAGCCCAAGCGACGCCCTCGTTTATATATTTTATATTTATGATTTAAGCCAGGTTGGTTGGAAAAATTAGTATAGACAATAACTATTGCATGTAATTTGAGTCCGACCGAAACTTAATGCAAAAGTCCTCTAGCTTTGATGAAAAGATTATAATTGTAGGAGTTGGATGTATTGTGTCCCTTTCTTTGTGTACATGCTTCATGTCATCTTTATTCACATCTTTTTTTTCTAATTCGAAATGAATTTTCGAACCTGTGGATTCGCTACACAACGCCCCTTGTTCGCACCATTTAGACAAAACATTTTTCTTCTAAAAGTTAACTCTGAATTCATCCGCAACGGTGCTCCGAGTTACTTCCTATGTTTTCTCCCCACTACACTTTACAATTGTGCACTGAAGACTATTGCTCGCTTAGCCTTATCCTCTCAAGTTCAGTCATCGAATCATTTGTTTTTGTCATTTTTTCTCGAATCGACTCCATAGCCCAAAGTCTTAATTTCTTGCGCCAATATAACTAGAACCCATTATTTCTAAGGTGTTAAATCTATCCATGATCTTAAAGCCATATGCCGTGCAGAGACAGAGTCTCTCTCGAGAGCCCTCTCTAGGTCCAAAAGGCTAGTTTCGAGCCTCAAAGTTGGTTGAAACAGTTACCTCTATAGTCAGTTTATAAGTCGAACAGATTTACGGAGTGCTAACATATGGTTTTATATTTATGGTTAAGGAATTAGGGTTGTTGACTAATCCAGGTCATTGGATTAGGGTTTTGGATGTCATTGGCTCCTATATGTATATTGTGTTGTCAACGATGTATGATATGAGTGAATGAATATAAAATATGTTGGTTTTACCGATTTGGGTTTCCAGGGGAAAAATATATATCTAATGTGTGTATTTTCCACTATATTTTTTTTTTTCTTTTATTGAAAATATATTTGCAGTAAAATATTGTACAATGTTAAAATCTACACAAATCTTGTCGCAACTCAATCGACCATTCTTTTTCAAATAATTTCCTCAGATCCGCGACCTATCCTCCTGCAACCTTCGGATGTATGCAAATTGTACTATAGCTGCTCACGTATGTACATGACCTATTCTTATGCAACCCACATACAACCTCAAAAAAATAGGGTTACTAGTTTTCTGCAACTCCAAAACTTTTTCTACTTCAGACCTTTGCAACTTCAAAAAATGTCATTACATTCAAGCTCATATTCACTAATATAGTTTCCAAAATATGGACCATATCATTCATAAGATAGATATTCAATGTAAGTGTATATATCAATGAGAGACTCTTTGAGGTGTATTTATACTTGTGCAAGGTAACCTCTTTTCTTATTTTAGGGGTTTCTTGTTACAACAATTTTGTCCCTTTCACCAAGACATGCAACCAACTAGGGGCTTCTTGACCACTCTTTGGGGCTTCCAACTTTACAAGGCCGTATCTCCCTAACTGTGAGGAACCACATGGCATTCCACATATCACCAAAAATGGCACGACAAGTACTATCCATCTATAATAGCTTTACCTGCAATTTTATTGTCTTTCATGTCCATATTCCTTAATCAACTTCGGGTATGATAACCACACCTCTGGGGCTACATGTGGACTACATCAAATGTACCCAACTAACTCACCATCAATATCTCCTACAATTTTCAATCAAATGCCCAACATCTCTATACCTCTCCAAGGGTTGACATCAATCTCTAAGGGTTGAGATCAATCTCAAAGATCAATCTGCAAAGGTTGACATCAATGACAACCAAATGTTCAAACCAATTGTCCAACAATTGGTCTAGAAGTGATAAGTGAGGACAAAGAAGATGACACAAATCCCTTGCAGATGATAGTTACAAATGAAGCCCCATACCATCACGGGGGATGAAGAGAATATACGAATGTGATAGTTCTGAACCCAATAAGGATTGACACAACTTTTGAACACTAGACATTTGATTTATCCTTCGATTTTGAACTTTCCACTTTTTTATTTATCTTTAGTCATTATGGAACCTTCTTCATGGTTGAGGCAAGAGGTTAAAATGAAGAAAGAAAAAAAAGGTAGGATCAAGGACTATTCTTCATTAGGACAACAACGAAATGTTCCTTAATGTTAATATTATCACATATTTATTTGAAGTAGGAATAATATCTTCCCAACTCTTATGAAAAAACAAAATTGCTCCTTACTTGGTAGGCAAGAGGTTAAATTACAACTGGGATAGTATTTGGTCTCATGTATGGGACTAATGTTAGATGCTATCAAAGAGCACATGGCCCCACTAGAGGTAGCCTAATTCATGACCACAAGGGATGGAGGTAGACTAAATAATGATGACCACAAGGGATATTGATTTTTTCTTGTAGATATTATCTTACCTAAAACTGTATTTTGGTTCTAGAGTAAGACTTAAAACTACTTTTGATTGGCTAAAAGCTTGTCTTCTTGAATTGTAAAAGTGAGAGTCCACCCCCTCGACCCCCCTAGGAACCACCAATAGATTATTTGAGATAGTGTGGTTTTCCTTTAAAAACAATGATAAGTTTGTAAGCATTCAAGAATAATAACAAGTAATGACTCTCCTCACTCCTTATGGTAAGTTTTACAACCTTCTTTTTAATTAAAAAAGAGAAAAATCAAAAACTTCATTGCTCGTCACTTTTCTTTATATACCAACACCACCTTACTAATTTGTCACTTTCCATTTTTTTCAACCTAAAACAACATAGAATTTTTGGTGTCATCTACCAGCTAGCAACATTTGCGATCAACAACTCCCAACGTTTGACACTCTTTTCATATTAACTTCCAGCTATTGTATTTTCCAAGTGATCAACAACTTTCAGTTTCTTCACGCTTTTACCTACCCTTTCTATGTGAATTTCAACAACTCCCTGTTTCTCCACACGTTTACCTGCCCTTTCTGTGTGAATTTCTAATTACAGAAAATTACAATGCTAATTCAACATATTAGCACATTTGTCTTTCTAGCCCAAGTTGGCATATTTGTCAACTTCCATCAAAGATCACGTCACTGAACTGACTTTCATTATCTCGAAAGATAAAGGCTGCTAAAGGACCTTTACACAGAACTAAAATCTGTCAAAGGACCTTGAAGTGGGGAAAATTGAAGCCATGTAATCTACAGGGTTCCAACCTGCCCCACTTCAAGGTTCCTGACAAAATTTCTATTAGGTGGGCAATTTTTTCACCACTTCTATATGAAGTCCCACGAAACTTATGTATCACCCAGCCAGTGAGACTGAGTATCGAATCCTCTGTTAGAATTGTCAATGTGGAAAATACATTTTTCAATGATAATTACCAATCACACACATAAGAAGTAGACACAGGGATTTCACGTGGTTCACCCAAACGTTGGGCTACATCCACCAAGCATAGGCATCAGCTTTCTTATTATTCATATCATGAATATTACAACCTGGAGAGGGCTTGAATCCCGTGGCTCAATATTTGTCTCTCAGGCACACATATTTAAACAGTTTCTCCCACGGTTACAATGAAACTAATTCATTAATTATACATTCTAACTTAGGTTGCCTTATCTCAACCAAAAGATGAATAGTAGAATCTAGATCCACATCCCGTGGGGATTTGTTGTCACCATTTCAACAATCTCCACCTTGACAACAATTTACCTAATGCCTTGTCCAATTTAATTCATCACCTTCAAGAGAAGCAAATCACGACCATAATTTCTCTTCAACACTGGTTCCAAAAACATGTCTGCACAACTTGCTCAAATATGGATCACTCCACCTCCATTAGTAACATGTCTTACAAAGTGATACCATGTCCAATTTATGTAAGTTGAACTATGTGTCAAATGCACAAGGCTTGACTACCACAGAAAACAAAACCTGCACTTTGTCCAAACTAACCCAATGGTCCCTTTATACTCATAAAAGACAGAACCTGAAGTAGATCTTTTCTTGTCCAAATCATCCCGCAAAATCTGAATTATCTCAGACAAAAACATTGAAACCACTGTAGGTGATACATGTGCCTCTAAGATACCGAAGCACCCAATTTCACTGCTTTACCTGGATTTGTCATGTGACTACTGACAACACCAACTGCATGTGAAACGTCTGATACTTGAACATATCAAACCTTTCCATCGCATACTTTATACATCCAACTAGCATGCAATACACGAGACATAACCTTTTCTTCCATACTACAAGGATATACACCTGAAGAAAAAAAATGGAAATCCAAAGGGATATTTTCCGATTTCACATTTTTCATGTTGAATTTCCTGAGTATCTTTTCCTTATACTGCAATTGTGATAACCAAAGCTTACCATCTTTCCTGCTTCTATGTATTTCCATGCCCAAGATTTGTTTTTTCTACTCCTTGATCCTTCACCACGAACATCCTTGCCAACAGAGCCAACCTGTTGATCTTAACTATGTTTTTACTTCAAAAAACATATCGTCAACAATCTAAACACCAAGATAATGAATGTACCATAAACACAATGGCTAAATTCATTTCTTGTAAAACTTGGCTCACCATGAAGGAATCACCCATATTGTACCAATGCCTGATGCGCATTTCAGGCCATACAATGACTACTTGATCTTGCAAACAAATCTTCTATTGCGATCCCGAGCAAACCCTTATGGTTGTTCGATATACATATCTCCTCATACAAATCTCCATAAAAAACTTGTCTTAGAATCTAGCTACAACAACTAGTGCCAACGCTACATGAATAGAGAAACACTTAACAACTGACGAGAATATTTCATGGAAATCAATGCCTTCCAAATACCTTTCTGCTATCAGTCATGCTTTATTCCTTTCATCTTTTACTATGTCTGATTTGAGAAGAAATCCATCAAACACTATCTTTGTTAATGACGATCTATATCCCTTGACATTGTCATTATAACCAACAAAGATCTACATGTTTGATCTGTATCCTACTTAGAATGTTGATGACAGCATGAACATAACAATCAAGCAATTTCAAAAAACTGAGTAATCACAAGAGAAGACCTGTTCAATATACCTCTTCCAGAATCTTCCAACCTTTTGCAACTAATGGTGATCGATTGTCTAGACAACACTTAATTGCTTCTGACCACAACTCATGTTGCAACTTGGCATTACTAAATATTCCATTCGACTCCAATTGTCCTACAATAATTTCCAAAATTCAAAGGAATATGAACCTACCCCCATCATGTGTTCTCAAACCCTTGATTTAACCTGTCAATACATAAACACATCAGTCTTTCTATTGACCCAACTTTTTGACCAGGGCACCTTCAGTGCTCCACCTCGAGCAGAGTATTCGAAACCTTGACCAAATCCATCCAAGACTGTCAAATGAGCTTTTCACTGCTCACCTCCAAGCCACTTTACATTGGAGTTTCACCGAGCCCCATAACATGCAATTCTATGGACACCATACCACGGGCAACCAATAATCATGGACTTGAAACTCACAACTGTAGAGTTATGTACAAGGTTTTAATTCATGACTCATGGCCCCCTCCACCCTTGTTTAGTCTACCAAAATCTATACTTTCATAGGTGACTTAACAGAAATAACCAGGGGTATGCATGCCTAACGAGGTCTTACAACAATATGCCCAATTACATATAACCAAAAAATACAACTCCAAAAGAGAAATGTTCACATGGTAACTTTACCATTACCTTTAGTGCAATTGCTGCCATTTACAAACACTTATGTCTCGTTGTTTGACTGCAGAGATGTCACAAACAGATTTGTCATTTGTTGAGCACCTTCACTGGGCAGCGCATAGATCTCCCACCAAAAACAAATCTGGAATTTCTACACAAAGATCTCCACTATGTTGCCCTTCAACAGATCGACTCATCTGTGCTCAATTATCACCTTGCTTAGCATTGTTCACTAGAGGTGAAATAACCAGTGCAACACCTCCACTTGAAACTTGGTACTCTACATCTTTGCTAGACCCTTTCAAAAAACTACGTGGAAAAATAATGGTTTAATCTTTACAATGTTAAATTTAAAAAAAAAAAAAAACCTTCATTTTATTTAAAAATAAAAAATAAAAGTCATATTTTTAAAAAAACTCCTCCACTTTCCAAAATATATATTTTATAGTTTATTCATACTATACTCATTTGCCCTTTCCATACATATATTCCTTCATGCAATATTCCATACTATATTTCCAAAATATAGTAAAACTTTTGAAATAACCTCCTCCACGTGAGTTACTTGTTCACATTTTCAAGATTTCAATTTTAAACATATTCTAATTCCTTCATGCCGCGTGACTTCATACCTTTAAGTCCTTTTAAAATATGCAATTTCTTCATATCTTAAATGTTTCAAACTTCAAACTCCAAATATATACGCGAATATTTTGAAGGAGCCGCGGCCGCACCTCCGTGCTGCTTGACTGCGGATTTGGTAAGAGCCGCCACACCTCCCGTGAGGCTTGACTGCGGAAATCGCCGCGTAATATGCAATTTCTTCATATCTTAAATGTTTCAAACTTCAAACTCCAAATATATACGCGAATATTTTGAAGGAGCGGCCGCACCTCCGTGCTGCTTGACTGCGGATTTGGTAAGAGCCGCCACACCTCCCGTGAGGCTTGACTGCGGAAATCGCCGCGAAATACCACTGGAGCCGTCGCAACTCCCGAGATGCTTGACTGCGGAAATCTGGAAAGGTTATTCATGCGCGAAGGGTACACCAGCGGCCCGCCTCAATATTTTAGAGGAGAGATTTGCGGAAATTTGAATATTTAAGTATTTATTTCTTTCAACTAGTTTTGATACCACTTGTTAGAATTGTCAATGCTGAAAACATAATTTTCAATGATAATTACGCCGAAAGGTGTATAACTATTGACAATGAGCATAATTAATCAGTTTTAAATCTAAAATTCTAATCTAATGGTTAACAATTGAAGATGCTGGCATATTCTTAGTCGTCCTCCCAAATCAATGAGAGTGATTTACTCTTCATAACTTCCTTGTATTTCTGAATGCATCCGTTACCCTGTTTACTTTTTAACATTTACCTAATCATATTAAGAAATTACTGTAGCACTATATGATTGCCACGTTTAAATGATTAACCTTTCAAATTACCATTTAGATTTCCTCAACTGTCCAAGCGTTTCATTTTCTAGCTGTCTGTGCATTTCATTTTCTGTCTTTCCTAACCTATCCAAGCGTTTCATTTTCGCCACGGATTTCAACTGTCCACCCATTCTCCACCGCCGATTTCCTTAGCTGTCCCCACGTTTTCTACAATTAAAACATCCCCTTTCGGCGTTCTCAGCCGCGAAATAGCGGCACACACATAAGAAATAAACACAGAAATTTCATGTGGTTCGTCCACCAACCATAGACATAGGCTGTCTTATTATTCATATCATGAAGGCATAGACATAGGCTGTCTTATTATTCATATCATGAAGATTACAACCAGCGGCTTGGAGAGGGCTTGAAGCCCGTGACTCAATATTTGTCTCTCACACACACATATTTAAACAATTTCTCCCACTGTTACAATAAAACTAATTCATTAATTATACTAACTTAAGTTGCCTTATCTCAACCAAAAACTAAATAATAAAATCTAGATCCACATCCCGTGGAAATTTGTTATCAACATTTCAACATCCTCACCACGAGATGCAACCAAGTACAACTTGAATTTTCGAAAACAAAAGGCTGGAGAACAGCCCATGAAAATATACTCAAACCTGTGGCATGCTGATATCTGGACCACAATCGGTAGGCTGGAGAACAGACTGGAACAACAAGGATATCCTAGGCTGTGGGTGGGATATCAGCCAGAGAGAGGATGGAATTTGACCGAGGGCAATTTGATTATTAAATATGGTTAAGAATTCTTCAAAACTGTCAACATCCTTCAATAAAATTGGATGGTGGAATTGTCAAAACCATCCAATTTGACCAGCTGTTTTATTTTGAAATTCCAAGCCTGAATCCTGGATCCCAGTCCTGCTTCTTATATTTGATATGGACTTATTTTGGATTTTATAGGACAGGAAGCCATAGGGATTTGAATAATTTTTCGAAAAGCAGTGTGTTGTAAATTTAAAATGGCCTTATCCCTGACACATCTGATAGGCCAAATAGATGCCATTGCAGGCAATGAAAATTTAATACATGGGCGGCTCCACACAGGTGTTACCCAATGACGCACATTGACATGCAATCCAGTGTTGAATAACCCGACGACACGATTGAAAAGAGTATCGTTTTGGACAGACTGTGGGTGCGTTCTTCGATACACTATAGTCTCTATAACTTTGCGGAGTTTGCGGAGTAGGCTAACTCTTGAATAAACAGACCTGTTTTCAGGCATTTCAGAATCTTTCCTAGGGTTTTTTCCTATTTTAAATCAACCTATAAGAAGAGGCAGAAAAAGAGGAATCAGATAGAAAAAAATAAATAAATAAAGGACAATAAGAGGAATATATATATAAACCTTAAATTTATAAAAAAAAATTGTTTTATAATTTTGAATTTCATTTTTTAAACTTTTAATAAAATTCTTTTAATATTCCCAATCCCAAATACAGATCATTAAGACAATCCCAAATCTTAAATCAAAATAAATAGGTGAAAAAAAAAAACTGATACTTGAGAATTTTTTTACCTCTCACAACTCTCTATCACACCATTAAACCAAATAAAAAGAAAATAATAATAGATTTGAACAAAAAAAACACATTTTCTTAATCAAGAAGCCCACTCAAATTGTACATCTTATTAACTTTAACAGTCTAATCACTACTGGAAAAAGATCTCTTGTCCCCAAAAAAATGGTCTTCATACACCAATTTTATAAATATAAAAATGATAAACTGCAAAATTCATTTTTTATATCACCTGTTTTTCAAATCCACCAAATTGACTTTATATCTCAATTTCAATAAAAAAAAATAATACAACACTATGCAACATTTTGACACAATGTAATACAACTATGATGCACAAGAACATGTGGTCAATTTCAACATTTATGCTTAAATCAACTAGGTGCACATTTTAAACATAATGTTTAGAGATTGCAGGAAATATACATCTATAATATAAACTTCCAATGTTAAAATCATTATATTATAATAATGAATAACCATATAAGTCAAATATTTGTTATACTATAATAATTTTTTTTCCACTTTATCTTATTTTAAAATATTTTTTATATTATTATAATTCTCTTTTTCAATTTGTCTCATTTTTAAATTCTTTCATAGCTAAGAAACCCTATAGTCCATTTCAATCATATAAGTTAATTACCATTCTTTTCATTTTTTAGTTATTATTTTTTTAGTTTTTTCACATTCTTTTTTATAAACAATTAAACATGATTATCCAAATAAATGGGGTAGTCTAATTGTTTTAGGTTTTGGTTTTTTTCTCAAAATCTAGTGATATAAATCTATAAGAAATCACAATTGTCTTTTGTTTAAATAGCATTTCTAAATGCAAAAAAAAATCCAACCTATTGAAAAAATACTAAAACATTAAAATTATACAAAATTAACTACTCAAACCTGCATATACAACAATGATTTCGAGTAAATATCATAGAAAAAAATCTCAAAAAAAAAAAAAAAACATAAAACATTTAAACTAAAACCAAATAAAAGAAATCAATGAAAGTTTCAAATATGTTTTAGTGGATGAAAACTGTGTTTCACTGTTAAATGTACGTTTCAAATGATTTGGTGGATGAGAAGTGTGTTTCACTGTTAAAAGTATTGGATTAGAAATGTGTTTCACTGTTAAATGTATTCATGTGATACATGTACTTCTTAATAATATCATTTCCCATTTTTTTTCTCTCACACCCAGCACCATTTGGATTTAAAACAAAATACAATTTCTAGTGTCATCTGCGACATTTGTGCTCAGACTACCACCGCCTGAAATTCTTTTCATATTAACTTCCGCTCATGTAATTGATCAGTGATTATCAATTTCTCATTTCTCCACTCTTTTACCTAGTTTTTCTGTGCGAATTTATAATGACACCAGGTTACAACGATGATGGGACATAAGTTCTTAGCAAATTGGCTTTTAGTTGGTACGTATAGTTTGTTGCCAATCCTCATGATTGTCTACTTGTGGCAGAGATCACTTCGGTGGTGTTCATTATCCACCACAGAGAAAATCTGCCAAGATCCTTTCTGCATACAGAAAATCTGTCAAGTACTTTGAAATCTGCCACACACATTTCCGCAGACAAAAATCTGTCAAGTACCTTAACATATGCCAAGCACCTTTCAGCAGACAGAAAATCTGTCAAAGACCTTAAAGTGGAGCAAGTTGAAACCTTGTTAATTACATAGCTCCAACTTACCCTACTTCAAGGTTCCCAACAAAATTTTTGTTGGGGAGGTAATTTTTTCCCAACTTCCGTATGTAATCCTATGATACCTATGTATCACCCAGCCAGAGTAACTGAATATCGAATCCTCACCACGAGATACGACCAAGTACAACTTGGATTTTTATCTCAACACATCAAAGTAGATGGTCTCCAAGCACCACCTTATGAAGCAGTGAATTCCAACTACCTTCTCCATGCCTTGCATATTCCTGGTTTAGGACAAAAACTAGTCAAGAAGGTTATTGAAGATCTTTAGCACATCACATGACCAATTCTGGGGTTTAATATCTTTTTAAGTGCAAGTTTTCTGATTTAGGTGGCATATACTTTAGAGTGTTTCAGTTTTGTATCACATGCATCTTAACCCAACTTCTCCATAGAATCTCTGAGTAATTTATGTTTTCTCAATCTCCTTAATAATGGCTTGTTGTGCTGGTTTGAACTTTTATCATCTCAGGTCGTGGAAAATGATGAAGTAGACTCTGTGTTCTTAGGCAATAGGTCTGAACAGATTTCCAGAATGGAAATCTATGTTTACAGTGGACATGCATCAGATTCTGTAAGTTCACTGAATATCAAGTCTTAACAATTGATACAGATTTTGTGTTAGCTGATCTGCATTTTTAATTAATACTGGATTTGGAGTTCAGATTTGTGGATGAGGTCCTCATCAGAGTTTTCAAGAATAGCAGGGATTTACTAGTGAGGTAGGTCAGTTCCACAGCTCATTAAATACAATCAAGCCTGTGAAATGTTGATGACTGGACCACAAGAGGTGGGCTGGAGGAGGTGAAATGTTGATGACTGGACCACAAGAGGTGGGCTGGAGGAGATAGATTGGAGAAAAGATATTTTAGACGGAGAAAAATATGCACTATGCCGTAAGCCAATCATTGGTAATGTACTATTTTCTTCCATTCTTTGCATATCATACTATTCATCATCCAACAAACAGGATGAAAAAAACACATTACCAATAATTGACTTACTGCATGGTACATATTACTTTATGATCCTAAACTGTAGATATGTTATCAACTACTTATATATTTAAACAATTTGAAGTTATATATACCAACTTCCTCAATATGAAATATTGAATGCTGCATAGCAAACTGATTATTGCTTGTCCACTTTTCACTCATAAATATCTTGTATCCATCAAGATGGAAAAAATACATTACCAATAATTGAGTACATATTACTTTACCATCTTAAGTGGGATATCAGCCCGAGAATATCGTATATCTTATTTGATTAATTGCAGCAGAGCCCAGTCCTGCTCTTAGAATTGGACATTATTTTGAATTTTATAATACAGGAAATCATGGGGTATTTGAATAATTTTACAGAAGCCACTGTGCAGTGTTTGAAAAAGGGCCTTATTCCTGACACATCTGATTAGCCAAAAAGCTGACATTCCAGGCAGCGGGAATTTTTTTAATACATTGGCAGTCCTCGTGCTGCCAAATGAAGCACATTCACATGGATTCCAAAGTTCAATAGCAGTAACAGCACGATTGAAGAGACACTTTTCAAATTGGATTTGTTTTTGGTGCATATCTCCATAAAGCTAATTGGATTTGATTTTGTCTTTCCAGGTTTTCAGGTGTATCTGAAGGGTGTCAAACACACAACTTGAATCAAATTGGCCATCGACTACACTATAGTCGGCACATCTTTACAGAAAGCAGTTGCACGTAAATTGTAGATATCAGTTGTTGTTGAAATTGTAGATAGCAGTTGTTGTTGAAAGTTTTTTTAGAAGATGGATCTATCTGCATATTCATAATTACAATTTAAATAATGAAAAATTATAATTTTACCAACAATTTAATTACTTAAATCTACAATAATTACTTAAAAAAAATAAAAATTAATCTTTAAATTAACTACAAACCCTTCCTAACCTTCCTAAAAATCACATTACCAACTACAAACCTCTTAACCTTCCTAAAAATCACACTACCAACTACAAACCTTCCTTAAAAAAAATCAGATTTCAAAGATTTGGTGATGTCGAGGTTGCTAAATTCAAGCAGGTCCCTTTCCGGAAATACTATTTATATGACTGAACTATAGGTGGTATTTGAGCATTTCTAGAAGTTGTATTCATTCAAAAGATAGGTCAAGAGGCATCGAGAATATTCATTCAAAACATAGTTCAAGAGGCATCGAGAACACAAGTTCAGTGTACCTTTCCTTTTCAATCTTCATTTATATGAAGATGGGTTAAAAAACCAACTTAACATTGAGTTAACTAATATTTATTCCACTAATTATTTAAATGCTAAATAATGATGAGGAGGGTACTAATTACAATAACGATTATTTTTATTTATAGAGTGATTAATTATTTTTAGTTTGAAGATAAATAAAATGCTTATTTTTAGTTTGAAGATAAATAAAAAGGTTCACCTAGAATAATGTTGACTTTTTATCTACATCATTATTAATTATTATTTTAAAATTATAAATAAATGTTATTAAACTTAAATTCATTATATTTTTAATGTTAAGATAATTCAAAAAAACACATGGTATGAAATAATTTTTTTTTTAATTATTTTAAAATTAACAATAAAAATTGTTACTTTTAATTTCATTGTATTTTTTAATAATCATTTGTGTTGAGATAATTTTAAAAACATATTGTATGAAATTAAGTTTTTTTTTTTTTTTTTT
>ML820813.1:131964-143728 GCA_009831015.1 Picea engelmannii
AAAGTGAAATTCTAAATAAAAAAAATACTTTTATATGTCGGAAGTTGAATAACTTGTGAAAATACAGTTTTTTTTGTCATAAAACAAGCAAAAGTGTAACCCACCTTCATGATTTCACCCATTCAAGAATAATAACAAATGATGACTCTCCTCACTCCTTATGATAAGTTTTACAACCTTCCTTTTAATTAAAAACCAAAAATCAAAAACAAAAACTTCAGTGCTAGTCACTTTTCTTTATATACCAACACCAACTTACTAAATTGTCACTTTCCATTTTTTTCAACCTAAAACAACATAGAATTTCTGGTGTCATTTACCAGCTAGCAACATTTGCGATCAACATCTCCCAATGCTCGACACTCTTTTCATATTAACTTCCAGCTATTGTATTTTCCAAGTGATCAACAACTTCCCGTTTCTTCAAGCTTATACCTAGCCTTTCTGTGCGAATTTCAACAACTTTCCGTTTCTCCATGCTTTTAGCTACCCTTTTTGTGCGAATTTCTAACTAGCACAACCAACTCGTGGTTGGAGAACGCTGAAAGGGTTCCATTCATAACAAGAGCCGTGACTGAGCCGACTCCAACACAGCTGACTCCAACACAGAGCGCACATAAACAACACGACATAAATTACCCCGTGTGCGCCGAAGGTATGGTATGATTTGAGAACTCCAACACAGCTGACTCCAACACAGAGGGCACAACACGACATAAATTACCCCGTGTGCGCCGAAGGTATGGTATGATTTGAGTGCGTTCTGGATAATGACAGGTGAATATTAAACGTCTGTGCAGGTAGTGGCATCAAACGACCTTTCAGATATAATAAATGAATGAGTGCCACCAAAATGAAACGTGTGCAGAGTGTTTTTTAATGATATAAACGTGACCTGCATATATTTTAATCCTCTTTAATCATTGAACATAATGTGATTAGGTAAATGTAAAAAAGTAAACATGTTAACGGATGTCTTCATAAATGCAAGGAAGTTAAGAACAAAAAATCTGACGGCATTGATTTTGGAGGACGACTAAGAATATGCTAGCATCTTCAATGCTTAGCCATCAGATTAGAATTTAAGATTAAAAGATCATTAATTATGGCCATTATCAATAGATGTAAGCCATCACACAAAATTACAATGTTAATTCAGCATATTAACAAATTTGACTTTCTAACCCAAGTTGGCATATTTGTCAACTTCCATCAGAGATCACGTCAGTGCACTGGCTTTCATTATCTCAAAAGATAAAGGCTGCCAAAGGACCTTTCCACATAATGGAAATCTGTCAAAGGACCTTGAAGTGGGGCAAATTGAAGCCATGTAAACTACAGGGTTCCAACCTGCCCCACTTCAAAGTTTCTGACAAAATTTCTATCAGGTGGGCAATTTTTTCCCCACTTCTATATGAAGTCCCACGATAGTTATGTATCACCCAGCCAGTGAAACTGAGTATCGAATCCTCACCACGAGATGCAACCAAGTACAGCTTGAATTTTCGAAAGCAGCAAGGCTGGAGAACAGCACACGAAAATATACTCAAACCTGTGGCATGCTGATGACTGGACCACAATCGGTAGGCTGGAGAACAGACTGGAACAACAAGGATATCCTAGGCTGCGGGTGGGCTATCAGCCAGAGAGAGGATAGCAGAGCTCAGCAGGGATGAAATTTGACTGGAGGCAATTTGATTCTTAAATATGGTTAAGAATTCTTCAAAACTGTCAACATCCTTGATTAAAATTGTCAAAATTGGATAGTGGAATTGTCAAAACCATCCAATTTGACTAGCTGTTCTATTTTGAAATTCCAAGCCTGAAACCTGGATCCCAGTCCTGCTTCTGATATTTGATATGGACTTATTTTGGATTTTATAGGACAGGAAGCCATAGGGATTTGAATATTTTTTCAAAAAACAGTGTGCAGTGAATTGAAAATGGCCTTATCCCTGACGCATCTGATAGGCCAAAAAGATGCCTTATCTCTGACGTATCTGATAGGCCAAAAAGATGCCATTGCAGGCAGTGAGAATTTAATACATGGGCGGCTCCACGCAGGTGCTGCCCAATGAAGCACATTGACATGCAGTCCAGTGTTGACTAACCCGACGACACGATTGAAAAGAGTCTCGTCGTGGACAGACTGTGGGTGCGTTTCTCGATACACTATAGTCTATAAATTTACAGTCCCGACTCCCCTATACAATATTTAACACGTTATTACAGAAAGAAGTTGCACTAAAATTTTCATGATCCATGGAAGATTGAGTTTGAACCGACAAATCAAGGAGGTTTCATCTACCCATTCTCCCTAAATCAAATGTGATGATTTTGAGGTCGCTAAATTCGGGCAGGTCGCTTAGGTAAAGAGTAAATTAAGGTCGCTAAATTTGAGCAGGTCCCTCAGGCAATGAGTAAATATTTATGAGTGAAAAATTCGAAGAGGAAGATGAAGAAGAATAAAAAGAGGAAAATGAGGATAAGAAGAAGAGGAAGAGCCAGAAGAAACACAGGTACAGGTGGAGGAGAAAAAATAAGAGGCATAAAAAAGAAGTAACCGATAGAAAAATAAGAAGAAAAAGATATATAAATTTTAAATCTTTATATTTTGTTTGTTTTGTAATTTTGAATTTCATTTTTTTTTAACTTGTAGTAAGATTTATTTAATATTTCCAATCTCAAATACAGACCATTACAACAATCTCAAATCTTAAATTTAAAGAAAAGAAAAATTGATATTTAGAAATTTTTACTTCTTATAACACTTTTTCACAGTATAAAATCAAATAAAAAGAAAGTAATAATGGATTTGAATAAAGAAACACATTTTCTTAATCAATAAGCCCACTCAAATTGTACACTTTACAGATTTGAGTAGTCTAATCACTACTTGGAGAGGATCCCTTGTCCCCCCCAAAAATGATCTTCATAGACTAATTTTATAAATATAAAAATGCTAAAATGCAAAATTATTTTTTTATATTACCTGTTTTTCAAATCCACCAACATTTAAGTTGATTTTGTATCTTAATTTCAATAAAACATAATACAACACTATCCAACATTTTGACACAATGTAATACAACTATGATGTACAAGAACATATAATCAATTTCAATGTTTATGCTTAAATCAATAACCTACACAATAACCTACACATTTTAAACATAGTGTTGCAGGAATAAAACATAATACAACACTACCCAACATTTTGAGACAATGTAATACAACTATGACACACAAGAACATGCTATCAATTTCAACTTTTAAGCTTAAATCAACGACGTGCACATTTTAAACATAGTGTTTAGGGATTCAGGAAATATATATTTATAACATAAAATTTTAATGCTAAAATCATTATATTATAATAATTAATAAGTCAAATATTTTTTATATTATTATAATTTTATTTTTTTTTAAATATTTTTTTATGCTATTATAATTTTGTTTTTCAATTTGTCTTGTTTTTAAATTTTTAAGTTTTTTATAGCTAACAAATCCTATATTCCATTTCAATCATATAAATTAATTAGTGTCCTTTTTAAAGATTTTAATTTTTCATAGCTAACAAACCCTATATTCCATTTCAATCATATATGTTAATTATCATCTTTTTTAGTTTTTAGTTATTATTTTTTTCAGTTTTTTCATATTCAAAAAAAGTTTTATGATAGAAAATAAATTTATAGGAAATCACATTTAAACATGACTATTTAAATAAATTGACTATCTAAATAAATTTATAGGAAATCATAATTGTTTCTTGTTTAAATAGCATTTCTAAATATAAAAATGGAATCAGACTGCTGAAAAATCTATGGAACACTCAAATTATACAGAATTAACCACTCAAATCTGTAGATACAACAATGATTTCTAGCAAATATCCAAAAAATCCCTAAAAACAAACCAAAACATAAAACATTTAGACTAAGACAAAATGAAATATCTAACAATTCATATGTATCAACGGATGTTTCAAATGGTTTAGTAGATGAAAACCTTATTTTACTGTTAAATGTATTCATGTGATGCATGTACTTCTCAATAATATCATTTCCCATTTTTTTTTCCAACCTCTTACACCCAACACCATTTAGATTTAAAACAAAGTACAATTTCTAGTGTCATCTGCAACAACATTTGTGCTCACACTCCCACTGCTCGAAACTCTTTTCATATTAACATCCTCTACTTGATCAGTGATCAACAATTTCCCATTTCTTCACTCTTTTACCTAATTTTTCTGTGTGAATTTATAACGACACCAAGTTACAACGATGATTAAACATAAGTTCTTTAGCAAATTGGCTTCTAATTCGAGTTGGTACATATAGTTTGTTGGAAATCCTCATGATTGTCTACTTGTGGCAGATATCACTTCACTGGTTTTCATTATCTCATTATCCACCACAGAGAAAATCTGCCAAGATCCTTTTGCAGACAAAAAAAATCTGTTAAGGACCTTAAAATCTGCGAAGCACCTTTCCGAAGACAGAAATCTGTCAAGGACCTTAACATCTGCCAAGCACCTTTCAACAGACAGAAAATCTGTCAAGGACCTTAAAGTGGAACAAGTTGAAACCTTGTTAATTACATAGCTCCAACTTACCCTAGTTCAAGGTTCCCAGAGGTAATTTTTTCTCAACTTCCATATGTACTCCCAAGATACCTATGTATCACCCAGCCAGAGTAACTAAGTATTGAATCCTCACCACGAGATGCGACCAAGTACAACTTGGATTTTTATCTCAACACATCAAAGAAGGTGGTCTCCAAGCACCACCCTATGAAGCAGTCAATTCCAACTACGTTCTCAATGCCTTGCATATTCCTGGTTCAGGACAAAAACTAGTCAAGAAGCTTATTCAAGTTCTTTAGCACATCACATGACCAATTCTAGGGTTTTATATCTTGTTAAGTGCTTGTTTTCTGATTCAGGTGGCATATAATTTAGAGTGTTTCAGTTTTGTATCACATGCGTCTTAACCCAACTTCTCCATAGAATCTCTGAATGATTTATGTTTTCTCAATCTCCTTAATAATGGCGTGTTGTGCTGGCTTGAACTTTTAACATCCCAGGTAGTGGAAAATGATGAAGTAGACTCTGGGTTCTTAGGCAATATGTCTGAACAGATTTTTATTCTCGAAATCTATATTTTCAGTGGACATGCATCAGATTTTGTGTAAGTTCACTGAATATCAAGTCTTAACAATTGATACAGATTTTGTGTTAGTTGATCTGCATTCTTAATTAACACTGGATTCGGATTTCAGATTTGTGGATGATGTCCCCATCATCTCCCATCAGAGTTTTCAAAAATAGCAGGGATTTACAAAAATAGCAGGGATTTACTAGTGAGGTAGGTCAGTTCCACAGTCCATTAAATACAATCAAGCTTGTGGAATGTTGATGACTGGATCACAAGAGGTAGGCTGGAGAAGATAGATTGGAGCAAAGATATTTTAGACTGAAAAAAATATGTACCATACTGTAAACTAATCATTAGTAATGTGTTATCTTTTTCCATCCTTTAAATATCATACTATTCATCATCCAACAAACAAAATAAAAAAAACACATTATCAATAATTAACTTACTATATTTACATATTACTTTATTATCCTAAACTGTAAATATATTATCAACTACTTATATATTTAAAACAATTTAAAGTTATATATACTATTCTCCTCAACATTAAATGCTGCACTGATTATTGCTTGTACACTTTCTACCAATGAATATCTTATATCGATCAGGATGAAAAAACACATTACCAATAATTGATTGCATATTACTTTAGCATCCTAAGTGGGCTATCAGCCCGGGGATACCTTATATCTTATTTGATTGCAGCAGAGCTCAGTCCTGCTGTTGAAATGGACATTATTTTGAATTTTATAAGGCAGGAAGTCATGGGGGATTTGAATAATTTTCCAGAAGCCACTGTGCAGTGTTTGAAAATGGGCCTTATTCTTGACACATCTGATTAGCCAAAAAGTTGACATTCCAGGCAGCGGGATTTTTTTTAATACATGGGCAGTCTTTGTGCTGCCAAATGAAGCACATTCACATGGATTCCAAAGTTCAATAGCTTTAACAGCACGATTGAAGAGAAACTTGTCTTGAACAGAGCGTAGGTGCATATCTCCATAAAGTGAATTGGATTTGTTTTTGTCTTTTCAGGTGTATTTGAAGGGTGTCAAACAAACAACTTGAACCAAATTGGCCATCGACTACACTATAGTCAACACATTTTTACAAAAAGCAGTTGCACGTAAATTTCGTAATCCATGGGAAACATTTGGAGCACGTGAGATTAGTCAAGGAGATTCTGAACAGCTTATTTTAGATATCAAGTTTATTTGTTCTTATTTTTTTTAATAAATTTTGTTTAAAATTAAACAAAATTTAATTAGAAATTGAAATAATTGATGAAATTGTAGATATCAGTTGTTGAAATTGTATAGTTTAAATAGATTAAAATTTTTAATGAAAAATTGAATCACTCAAATCCACAATAATTATCTAAAAAATAAAAATCAAATTTCAAAGATTTGATGATGTCGAGGTTGGTAAATTCAAGCAGGTCCCTTTCCCGAAATACTATTTATATGACTGAACAATAGGTGGTATTTGAGCATTTCTAGAAGTTGTATTCATTCATTTCTAGGTGGTATAACCTATTGACAATGGGCAGATTTAATAGGGGTTTAGTGCTTAATAAGTGTTCTATGGACAGGATTAAATATGGCTGAAATATTCTTAGTAGTCATACAAAATAAATGGCTGTGATTTCAATCATTAACTTCCTAGCTATTATAAAGACATCAGTTTATGTGTTTACTTTTTTACATTTACCTAATCATATTTAAAAATTACTTTGATAGCTAATTGATTGCCACTTAAGTGATTAACATAAATTAAAATATTAACACCAGATAAATGAAGCCCAACAGTTTATTTGTTAATAGATAATAAAATTTAATATATTCTTTTAAAGATTCATTTCATCTTCTCAGCCTTTCGGCTTTCACCAACAACTATTTTGCTGCTATGCTAGTAAATAAAATAATGATGATCAAAATGGTGACTTTTTATTTACATAAAATGTCACTGATAATAATGCTGACTTTTTATCTACATAATTATTATCTTAAAATTAAGAATAAATGTTGTTAAACTTAAATTCATTGTATATTTTAATAATCATTTATGTTAAGATAATTTTAAAAATTACTATATTTATATTTATATTGTATGAAATAATGTTTTTTTATCTCTCTAAATTTTAAATTAAAGTGTATGAAAATTTTAAATTATTTTTATCTATATATTTAATTAAAATAATATAATTATTTTTAAATTAAAGATAAATATTTTTAAATGTGTGGAGGTTTTTCAATCCACTAAATTCATTTATGCATTTAAAAAGACAATTTAAACAACAAAAAATTAAAACAAAATAAAATAAAAATACAAAACTACATTGCTTTAAATAATATTATCTTCATTCAAATTTTCAATTGCCAAATGATAATGACAAAAGTTACCACTAATGACAACGATGACTCCTTTCATTTACACAATTTTTATTTTTATTTTTATAGATATATGTCAATTTTAGTTTTTACATTTATATTTTATATTTCTTGTTTGTCAAAGAGAGGAGAAGGACAAATACCTTTTTAGAGATTTTATGTTTCTTGTTTCCCAAACATAGGAGAAGGACAAGTACCTTTTTTTTTATTGGGGAGGATAAATATTCTAGGATGAGTTTGGAGTTGTGGTTGATTCATGCGTATCATAATGTTGTTTTCTTATGTGGTGGTCTCCTTGCATGTAATGAATGTAAAAGTTATATGGTATGTCTACCATGTTGTGGTCTTCTCGCATGCAAAGGTTTATGTGGTGCACAAAACTTGGTCGTAAGCTCTAGAACAAGTTGACTTGCTAAGGTGATGTCATCATACGCTTAGGAAGGTTGCCTCATATGCCATTGGTATACACCGCAAATGTTAAACAAGATGCAACTTTAGTGTGCTATTGCAAATATTTATCATTACCCTTATTTGTTATATGCATAAGTTGCAATTTTGATACATAATAGTGTTGACTTTGGTTTGTATTTTTAATTATCATAATACTTGTTGAGAATATTTTTTTATTGGATATTGGACACTCCACCCATCATCATCATGGGTGAAGTGTCCTCTCGAAACATTGGATGTTTCAAAACCAGGTATATAGTTCTGATCCAAAAATATTTTCAACAATATGTTTTACTGTGAAAACTTACATGTTTAGATATCATAATACTTTTTAACCAATGAAGTGAAATTTTTTAAATTGGTTAATATTTTTATTTTCTAACTCCAACTAAGAGTTGTGAGTGCAATCAACAACATTCCAATTGGAATCCTTTGTCTAAGATGTAATAAGTGAGGGGTATCTATTTTTCCAAAGACACCTAGGACTTGCACTCATCCCTAATTCCTATTATAAATATTAGTGTACAACTAACATGAACACATGCACGATTGTGTCATTAGAAAAACACAACCTTGGTGGAAGCCTTAGAAGCACCCCACTTTCACTGACTATTCACACCACCATTGACAAAATTAGTTAATGTTTCATATTTAGATATATTTATAATGCCAAAAAATATTTTAGATGGTAACTATAGAAACAAATAAATTCATTTTATAAGGCATATTATTGAATGATATTTGATGATAAGACTACCTTGTGTCTTATTGTGTATGATTAAAAAAATGACATTAAATCACCTTTAATTAGTAGACATGCTTAATCTTAAACTGCTATTGGTTCTTCACCTGGAATCATCCCTGCTGCGAGGTATACTCAATATCGATCTGAGACTGGATCTTCTTAGGGATCTACTCAGTCAAATGCTCCCACTGCTGCCTCTATCTTTGCTTATGGTTCTAGGTAAAAAACTTTGTATATGGAAAAATGACAATCTATGGAGCATATCCCTTGTTTGACATTGAAACATGACATGTCATCATTGGACATCTTATCTATGCTGGCATAATTTCAAATGACATTTAATTCCTTGGTCTTGACCTTTTGGATGCATTGGATTGAATTATGTACAAAATGTAAATAAGTGTTTTTAATGAAATGAGCCATATGAACTTAAATAAAATGACCTTGTGCATAAATGATGCAAATATTTTGTATGGATTCCTAATGCAGAGCTCATAGGCAAGGCCCGACTGCAGTGAATGGCTAGGCATGTAACCATGATAATTATCCTTTCTACATACTATGAAGTAGACCTTCCATGGTATGCTCAATATATGTCGATATTATTTTGAAAATTGATATAAAGGTCCAAGCTTGATATGAAGAGCATGAGAGGGGCTATGAGTCCAATAGTCTAGGGGAAGAGGAAATGGGCTAAAGTGGGGGAAATAAAATTACTATGTGTTTCCTAACTCCTACCTTTTTATCACGTGTTTAAGTTAATTCTCACTCACCATCATTGACTTAGAAGCCAATCATTGAATGCATGTAGTGGTTGGTGTAGAATTCTACCTCACATAGTTATGAGGGCATGTGAACTGGATACAGTCACCATGGGGAAGTGTAAGAGACCTTCTTCTCATGGAAATTCAAGCCTCCTCCATTCCCATGCACACTCTTCCATTCTAAATTGAAATTGATTCCTTCACACTCACCATTAATTCTATCATTCCCACACACCACTAAAGGTTTGAAATTGCATTCTCAGGCTTAGACTAGGATATAAACCTGTAAATTAGTAAATCAAGTTGTGGGAAAGTAAATCATGGACCTAAGAAGAGAGATGGATGGTTGTAGAGGAGAATAAAGGTTATCTTTTTTAGGAACCTCCTTTTCCTTTGTAAATTGTTACTCATTAGGTTTCTTAGAGCTAAAGATAAATTTTCCAAGTTACTCCTAAAGGAAAATATCAAGATGGGTTCTTCCTACTTACACTAAGAGAATTGGAGGGGAGAATACTCTTGAGGGAATGTTGAGTAGAGAAGCAAGTTGTCCTGCTTGTGTTGCATGGGTAGTGGATGAGAATGCCATTACTTTTTAACAATTGAATGGTTACATGAAGTGTTTAGTTGTGAACAATTTCATTGATCTTGAGAAGAATTAGGTTGAAAAGTGACCCGTGAGTCTTTAGCCACTTTCCTTCACCTTAGTGACTTCATACCTTAGTTTGGGGTTGCCATCCATAGTGGATGCTTATGGTTGGGTGGAAAATTACTTGTACACAACCCATTTCTTAAATCATATTGGTGACAAAGATAAGTGTTCTATATTTGCACTTAATATTTGTTTAAAATTTTGCAATCTAAGCTTCATTTTGTTTGTGAATGAATTTGGAAGGTTAAATGAAGTTTATGAATTCTAAGTTTCACTACACCATTTAATTTGAATGGATTTTGAGTGGGTTGGGTTCAAATTTATGTTGGGTATTTCAAACTTGGGGTCATTTCTTTGAGAAGTGTTAGAGCCATTTGGGGTTGTTGGTTTATATAGTTCAAACAATCCGTTGAATTTGATGTGGCCAAATACCATACATCATACCAAGAATAGGGTAACATTTTTAAAGTCTACAGGTCTTGTTACTAAGGTATTGAGGAAATTTTGTTCAAAGGGCTTAATGATTAGGCATCACAACCTTTTTCTTTGTTTTTAAGGTATTACATCGAAATAAGTCTAATGGCCTTTTCTTTCATTTTGAGGTATTACATTGAGAAAGGTCCAATGGCCTTTTATTTTGTATCAAGCTGTTACTTTGAAAGAGGCCTAATGAATTTTGTTTTGAAGTTGGCATGTAATTTCAAATTGACTTGACACCCCTACATTTTAAAGTTAAGGTTGTTCTTTTTATTTGGCGTAGCAACCTTTTTGTTTCAAAGTTCAATGTGCTTCTTCAAGTCAATCAATGGCCTTCTTCAAAGCCGATTTGATGGTTGATATTTGAAAGTGGCCTGGTCATTGTCTTTGAAGGTGGTCCAATGAGAAAAACTTTCAAAATGACCTAATGATCAAACTTTCAAAAGTGGTTGAGAGCTGATATTTGAAAGTGCCCTAATGAGCCAAACTTTTGGAAGGGCCCAATGAGCCTAATTTTAAAAGGGATCAATGAGCATTCCTTCAAAGTATCATAATGGGCTTATCATTTGAATTGACCCTATGAGAATGATTCAAATGAGGTTGTGTGTAATGCTTTGAAATGGGTCATGGAGAGATATTTCAATTGAACATAGTTACCAACTTGAAATTTTTTTTTGTAGAGTTCTTATTTTTTAGAGGTATCATTTAGTGCTTATTTTTACTAGTGTTTCAAAAAGTGGTGCTACCATTAGTGGCCTTTTTGTTTCCAGGTTTAAAATTACCACCTTTTACAACCATGGTGTTAACAACCTCATATTATTGCCAACAAAAACCTTAAAATTGAACCCCAAATAAAAAAGCGTTGCTAACAACACCATTTTTTTGAGGTTAAAAATGAAACTTCATAGAAACCAATGACTTAACAATCAGTGTCGTTTCTATCAAAATCTTAAAAAATCAATCCATGAATAAAAACAAGGTACCCCTCTTTTTTGAGGCTAAAATTACAATATTTTTGAAATCATGGTCTTGAAAACTAGTATCATTATAACCAACATATTAAAATGAACCCCCAAACAAATAAGAGGTGCTACAAGTATTGCCCTCTTTTTTTTTAACTTAAA